>JAUZST010014269.1:0-10684 GCA_034779995.1 Parotocinclus haroldoi
GTATCGGGTCTCAGCTGTCCGAACCGAATTCTTCCTAAAATAAAGTTGCTCCAAAATCAAACGACGAGCCGTGCGGTTTAGACGAACGGTGACCTCCACCGTACGTCGTCTCCCACTGAGAATCCAGGACACACAAACAGTGGAAACGACCAGAGCGGCAACAAAAACGCTGGATCAAAAAAAAACCCCAGCGCCAACCGTCTGGGGGTGACAACTGCGCTCGCATTATCTGTACAGCAACAGGGCATGGATTCGTAACTTTATCTGGGCATGGCACGAGCAGCTTCAGGAAAACCACAGCGGCTGTGGCAGGTCCCATCTCGGGAAAACACCGAGAGCCTAGCAGGGGGTCACCCCGAGAGTATCGGTATCAGCTGCGGTTCAGGAAATCGCCTCGATCCACAGTGAGGTGCCAGCCACGATGAAATGAAACACAGCTGCCTGTGACTTTCAAGGTCGTTCAGTTCTTCCCTTTATCGTTCTGGGAACGAGGGAGACGGAGGAGGAGGAGACCGTGGAGTCTCTCACAGAGTCCCCAGGCTGTTATTCATCACACATGATATGATACATGGGTTATTGTTGCCTGGCTGAACGCAGAGCTTTTAGGCTAATAGACGGCCACGACCTTGCAAACTGGCTCATATATTTGATGGGGCAACACAGCTGCTAGCTGCCTAGCTCCTTCTGCTCTCGCTATGCACACACTTCAGTATGGATTTCCCACAGTTTGTCTTCTCATACTACACTGCCGTAGCACAATAGCTGCCAAAGAGTATTTACAGTATCAGTATGATATATATATGAGATAATCAGATGAGTATAGATGATATATAGATGAGTCAGTCTGTCACATGGGGACATGCCCAGTCTGTCTGCGCACCACAGACCCAGCCCTAGGGGTACGAGGAACTCAAAGGCTGCCTTGTGCTGTGCCACAACGCGATTGTCCCCCCCCTCCCCAGGCTTGTTTTCATGTGTTGGGTGCGAGTTCCCGTAAATGCAAAGTCCAACAAGTTCACACACGGTACAGATTAGTGGTCGACTGATACGGGTTATGATAGGCAAAGCTGATATTTAGAGGCCGGCCATCGGTCGCCCTGCTCTACGGAGACCGGCCATCGGTGGCCCTGATCTCAAAATATTGACAATTGGTTGCCCTGCACTCCACATACTGGCCATCGGTCACCTGCTCCCGCAGGAGTGTTAAATTCCAAATAAAGTCAGGTTTTTATTCCTGGGCTTTCAGGTTTCCATTACTGGGGGGTTTGGGGGCTGCCTTTATGAGAATTCTCATTTTAAAAATATAATAATAATAATAATAATAATAATAATAATAATAATAGTTGTTTATGATGCACTTTACGTCTGAAACAAATGACAATGCTACAAAGTAAAATCACCAAGATAAAACAGCATATAACCAATCAAATTAATAAAGAATTATGTGGTACTAAAAATAAATGTTTTAGTCCTTTTTTAAAACTCTCAAATTGCCTGCGGTGCCCTCATATGGTCAGGGAGGGCACTCCATAAACAAGATGGGGCAGAACAAAAAGCCTGATCGCCCATGGTGCTGAGCTTAGTTCTGGGAAGGAGGAGGTGATTAGAGCTCTTGGAGAGGAGAGATCATGATGAGGTTCTTTCAGGTAGGGAGGGACACTTTTATAGATTCACTGGTCAGTAAAGGTGGGAGCCAGCGGACAGTCAGTGAACAATAGGTGTGATGCGTTCACGTTTCGAGATTTCCTGACCGGAGTATTCTGTTTACATTTCCACTTCAATAATCAGATCAACTGCAGAGATCGGACTATTTGTTCGCTATCTGCGTTCGTCTCCGCTCTCCAGCCCAGCCTGACATGAACCCTTCCTTCTCTCCCATCGGTCATGCCCGCACGCCTCGAATCCGAACCCTTATCGAGAAGGAGGTACATTCAGAGAACAGGCTTCGGACGGCGCGTGCTTCGCTCGTGCACAATCGCTAAAACGAGTCGCGTCTGAGTCTGAGCACACTCCAGGGGCCAGCGGGGATGAAAGACGACGGCCATCTTGCGTCTTTTGTTTGCTAGAGACACGGGAGAGTAAATATCAGGCCCTACCATCGGAACCATTTCCTGCAGATGCAATCAATAGAGCAATAAACTCCAATCGCTCCATCTCCGCGTGTTAGAAGCAACATCGGGACTCTGTCACACGCCGGACTGTAACCTGCTCTCGCTACTGCACTGGACTGAACTCGTACCGCAGCCGGTCTGCTCTGCGTCCTTCAGCCCTAAAGTCCCGGTCGGGCTCGTCATCACACGGAGACGAAAGCTCCAAGCCCCGCCGACTCCGCTCCAATGACTCGTCCAGTACGAAAAAAGCAGACTCCCTCGCACTCTTTTTTTTTTTTTTTTTAACTCGTCCCATATCCGTCCCTCCAGAACCTAAATCAGCCTCGAGTTCAGACATATGAGGTAATCTCACGAGGGAAACTCAGACTGTGAGCTCTGCCCAACTCAATCATGGCTGAACACAGGAGGAAGGAGGAGGGTGAATAGGGACCGGTCTCATCCAGCCGCCCGGCTGCAGAACAATAGAACCCAAAGTGATGGATGGAGGAACGAGGGGGTGGGGGGAGATGCGAAACAAGTTGTATAAAGACGAGTGAATAAAGACTTTAGCTGATAGGGAACAATAAGGTAAACGGAGTAAAGAGAAGGGGAAAAAAAAAAGTTAAAATCAATATCTGATATCCTGATCAACATCCGATCGGGAGGAGACGACAAGGCAGTGCTCCACCCTGTCCGCACCGTGGTTAAAAAAAAACAAAACAAAAAAAAAAAAGTGTTAGAGAGTTAAAGAATTCACACACATTCGCTGCTAAAGCAGTGATTCAGCTGTTTTAATCGTGAAACCTGTTAACACACACGTTCTAATCTATAGCTTAATATCAGTGTCGTGTCCTAATGAAAGGGGGGGGGGGGGTCTGAACCCCTGCCGAAGATGAGGATTAACCATGAAAACCCAAATTTGAATTGTCGAACGGGGAGATTTTCTGCCTTTCTGCGTTACAGTTTTGGGTTTGATCCCACATAAAGGGATTAACAAAAGATCAGATCGTCTCGGACCGACAGAAAGCAGACAGGCGAGGCTCTGGTGACGATAATAAAAATGATAATACATGACATTCGTCCGCCCTTATTAGAGGAACGTTTCGGGTTTGATCCAAAGCCGGCTTGGATAATTAGTCAAACGACGCAGGACCGAAAAGCGGGCACAGACAAGACCACAATGGGGACAAAAAAATCAATCGATATTCGGGGGATCCTCTGCATTCGCTCCCCGTCTTCAGGAGGTTATGGGATCAGATTTGGCTCATAAAGGGCTCGATGGAGCAAAGGTGAGCAGGTCTATGACCAGGTTAACCAGGAACATGGAGCAGGATTGGCATTCCAGCAGAAACAAACCGATCAATAGGCTGGAAGGATGTTTTCGGCATCTTGTTTTATCCCAATAGATGGCTTGGTTTGCAAAGGATGAGCTGTTGAGACTAAACAGATGAGGGGGGGGGGAAAAAGTGTTCAAATGCAGGCGCAGGGGGGCAGGATTGGGAGTTTCTGTACATTTTAATACATCACAACGAGCAACAAGTAAAACAATAAAAAGCAGGCTGATGGGCTGATTGAAAACAAGTGATAAGGACGAACAATGCACGTTTCCCCTTCGATTACAATAGATTCGGATCCACTGAGCAGCTCGTAAATCTCCATCTCGTTTGCAGCTACGTGTTGTTTGGCTTAGCCGTTAGCAGAACAGTGAATACAAGCGGATTTGCATCTTAATAGGTCGAAAAGCTTTTCACCGAGACAATAAACGGGCTCTCGAGGCGCCAATTTAGCTCGACTTTCGAAATTTACAGCTACACCAGCCAGGTTTGGTTAACAAGAAGTGTGCGCTTAGCTACAAACACCGTTTATAAAATGCACAAAACACATACCTCCTCCAGCCAGGGACTAGCCCGCTGAATCTCACCGAAGCTCTAAGCGCGGTTTCCTCCTGCAGGCAGCTACGCCCAAGTAACGCTCGTATCCAGCGCAATTCCTTAGCCGAAAAAAGGACCTAAAAACCCTAACAACCGCGAAAACAAACTGGACTAAGCGTGTACCCTGTTCCAGCCGAGGGTCCGGACCTCTTGCGGGAGACTGGTTCGGTGTGTAAAAGAGGGGAAAAAAAAGAGAGCCGGCGTGATGCTGAATGAAGAACGGACACGACGCTTCAGCAGTCGCCTCACACTCTTCTTAGCGCTCACCACGGCCGCGAGCCGAACCCAAAACGAATCGATTCGTAGGTTCCTGACCGAGACAATGGAGAGTCGATTCAGAACCGATTCAACTCATAAAGGTTCTTTAACCTCTCATCTGCTTACTCAGATGATGTCATAAGGACAGAAGAGAATAATGATGATGATGATGGTTATTATTATTATTGTTATTATTAGTAGTAGTATTATAGTATAAAACATTTTTATTCATATCTACATTAAATTATATCACTATTATTACATCATTGTATAGTTAAATTAATATAATATTAATAATAATAATAATAATAATAATAATAATAATCCCCTTATTATCATTTAAATGAACAATACAAATATTATTTTTATGAAATACTCTGTTGATGAAGTATTCTGTGTGTGTGTGTGTGTGTGTGTGTGTGTGTGTGTGTCTGTGCTGTTGTTATAATGGTTATATAATTTAATTTTGGCGTTAATAAAATAATTAATTATTTGCTTAATGCTGTAAATAAATGATTTATTTAAATATATTATTTTTGTTTGTAAATGTATTATTATTATTATTATTATTATTATTATTATTATTATTATTATTATGTGTGTGTGTGTGGTTGATATAATAGTGATATAATTTAATTATGGCGTTAATAAAATAATTAATTATCTGCTTAATGCTGCAAATAAATGATTTATTTAAAGATATTATTTTTGGTTGTAAATGTATTATTATTATTATTATTATTATCATTATTATTATTATTGTGTGTGTGTGTGTGTGTGTGTGTGTGTGTGCGCCCTGGAAAAGGTAGGAACAAGCTACCAAAAAAAACAAAACAAAATCTTTCAGCTGTTTTTTTAAAAATAAATAACACGTTTAATAAAGAAATCAGAGGAAATGTGTTTCTATGTGACTTCCTGCACTTTTCTTTTGTATTATTACTTCTCTTCTTTATTTCTTTCTTTTATGGTTGTCACTCTGGTTTTTTTTTTTTGGTTTTTTTTGGACGGGACACTGAAGGAATTTTTGTTCCTTTTTTTATTCCTTGTTTTTTTCCTAGTCCTTTTATTCCCGTCCATAAGTCTTTCATTTTTCCCTTTTCGTGCCTTTTCTCATTTTTTTTTGTTTTAACTTTCTGTTCATTTGTTCTGTTTTAAGTATTTTTACTTTTTCATAAGTTTGTCTTTCTTTCTTCTTCCTTTCTTTTTCTTTCTTTTTTCTTCATTTTCTTTCTCTTTCTTTCTTTTTTTTTCTCTTTCTTACTTCCTTTCTCTCCTTTTTTCTTTCTTTCTTGTTTTCCTTTTTTTTCTCTTTCTTTCTTTTTTCTACCTTTTTTTCTTTCTTCTTTCTTTGTTTAAAAAACGTTGTTTTTTTCTTTATTTCCTTTTCTGTCTTTTAGCCTTTACTTCTTTTCTTTTATACTTTCATTTCTTTCATTACTTTCTCCCATTTTTCTCTTTCTTACTTTCTTTCTCTCCTTCATTCTTTCTTTCTTTTTCTTTCTTCTTTTCCTTTTCTTTCTCTTTATTTCTTTTTTTCTTTGTTTTTCTTTCTTTTTTTCTTTCTTTTCTTCCTTTTTTCCTCTTCTTTCTTTTTTTTTTTATAAATTTTTTACTTTCTTTCTTTCTTTCTTTTTTTTTTCTTTTTCTGTCTTTCCGTCTTTCTTTTTTTCTTTCTTCCTTTTTTTCCTTTTCTTTCTCTTTATTCCTTTTTTTCTCTGTTTTTCTTTCTTCTTTTCTTTCTTTTCTTCCTTTTTTTCCTTTTCTTTCTTTTTCTCTATCTTTTTTTTCTTTCTTTCTTTTTTTCTATTTATTTCATTATTTTTCTTTCTTTCTTTCTTTCTTTCTTTCTTTTTTCCTTTTCTCTTTCTTTCTTTCTCTTTCTTTATTTCTGCCTTTTGTGTTTTTTTTATTTTGTTTTTGTCTGTTTGTTTTCACTTTCACTTTTGAAACATTTTATAAGAAACTCATGATAGAGAAAATGTCCCCGGGAGGACAGAATAACCTGCTGTTATTACACACTGTGACACCAGGTCCGTTAGGAGTTCATTTAATCGCTCATTCATTAAAGGAATCCATCTGCTAAAGTGAATACACTTACACACACACACACACACACACACACACACATCATCATCATCATCACGGTTTCTAAGTCTCTCCGGCTTTTATGACCGTTATAAAACACCAGAGGAGCTTCAGAAGCAGTGTGTGAGCCAGGTTATTTACCATTTATTTATCAGTAACACTGGGTAGCACCGCCACCCCACACAGCATTATGCCTGGTTTGGGTAGTTATGATGTCATAAGGTTTTATCTCCTCTCTTTATTAGTCGAATCCAGCTCTGCCCTTGTGTCTCTTTAGCCTCAATTCAAATTGTTTTTAATTCCAATTCCCTAAAAAGCTGACTTGGTTTAACAAGGCCAACCCCCCCCCACCCCAAAAAACCCTCCTGGTGCTCATCTTTAAATCAAAACAATCATTGATTTCCTCTCGCTAACGGCCAGAGCTCGTCAGGGTAGTCATTAATTAAGAGGCGGCTCTCGGAGGTAACGTTTCTGAATCAGAGCTCCTTTATCTCTGAGTGTGGAATTAAAAAAAAACAACAGGAAGTGACAGAGCAGCTCCGAGCTTTGGACTCTCTGATCACTCATTAGATCCAAATGGATTAAAAAAAATCCGCTTCAGTCCTAAAAACTATCATCTCTCTTTAGATCTGCTTTATCCTGCTCTTCTTTAATAGCCGTCAAATAAAAACACTTTGCTCACTCTTTCTCTCTTTTCTTTCTTTCTCTCTTCTTTTCTTTCTTTCTCTCTTTTCTTTCTTTCTCTCTTCTTTTCTTTCTTTCTTTCTCTCTTCTTTTTTTCTTTCTTTCTCTCTTCTTCCTTTCTTACTTTCTTTCTTTCTTTCTTTTTCTTTCTTTCTTTCTTTCCTTCTTTTCTTTCTTTCTTTCTTTCTTTTTCTTTCTTTCTTTCTTTCTTTCTTTCTTTCTCTCCTTTCTTTCTTTTTCTTCTTCTTTCTTGCTTTCCTTTTTTGTTTCCTTATTTTCTTTCTTTCTCTTTCTTTCTTTCTCTTTTTTCTTTCTTTCTCTATATATTTCTTTGTTTACTTTCTTTCTTTCTTTCGTTCTTTCTCTATATCTATTTTCTTTCGTTTCTTTCTTTCTTTCGTTCTTTCCTTCATTTTCTTTCTTTCTTTATATTTCTTCTATCCTTCTTAATTTGCTTTCATTTCTTACTTTCTTTTATTCTTGCTGGCCTTTTGTTATTTTTTCTCTCCTTTCTTCCATTCACTCATGTCTTCTTGCTTCTTTCTGTCCTCCTTTCTTTTTATCATTGTCTATTTTTGTCTCTTTTTCCTCCTGTCTTTCTTGATTACTTTCAGTTAATTATTTTCGTTCAGTTTAATCTTTCTTCTTTGCTTTTTGTCTCCTTTTCTTCATTTATTTCTTTAATTTATTCCCTTTTACTGCCAGACTTATTTCTCTTTTTGTCTCCTTCTTTTTGTTTTTTCTTTCTTTTATTTATTTATTCTGCTCTTTCTTGATTGATTTAATTTTTTTTCTTTGTTTGTTTTATTATTTTCTCTGTCCTTCCAAGAAATCGCAGCTTTCTGACTCTCAGCCTCCTCCTGTGTGTGTGTGTGTGTGTGTGTGTGTGTGTGTGTGTGTGTGTGTTTATTTATATTCTTCCATCTTTCCTTCACAGTCTGTTTTTTTTCCTGTTCTTTTATATCTTTTTTTATTAAAGTGTTAAAATGTTGCTCCTGATTTAATGCAGTTGCATCACTTCGTACCCTAACGCTCTCTTATTAACAACAACAAAAAACAGAGATTATAGAGTTTAATAAGGAAATACACAAGAGAGAGAGCAATAAAGAAAGAAAAAAGTACAAAAAAGACCAACAGATAAAGAAAGAAAGAAGAGATAAAGAACAAACAGAAAAGTGAGAGAGAAGAAAAAGGTCATAAAACAAACAGAATGAATAAACAAAACACACAGAAAGAAAAAGGAAAGAATAAACAGTAAAACAAATGAACAACTTTAAAGAAGGAATGAAAGAGAGGAAGAAGAAGGGTAAATAACAAATAAAAAGAAAGAAAGAGAAACAGAACAAACAGAAGGAAAGAATAAACAAAAAGACCAAACAAAAAAACAGAAAGAAAGAAGGAAAGATACAGGTAGGTTAAACATAAAAAAGAACAAAAAAAATGAGGGGAAAACTAAATAACAAAAAGAAAAAAAAGAAAAAGGCAAAAAGAACAAAGCAAGAGCAAGAACGAAAGAAATAACAGAAAGAATAAAAACAAAGAATAAACAAACAAAGAGCAAAAAGCACAAAAAATAAAGACAAAAGGAAAAAAGACAGATTAAAATGTTATTAATCTTATATAATAATCTAATATTATGTTTTTATAAATGATTATAAATGAATGGTATTTCTGAGACGGCTGATGAATTTTCAGGTGAATATTCAGTTCTAGCAAGAACTTTTTTCTTTCTTTCTAACACTTTTTTTGTTTGTTTGTTTTCCTTTTTTTGGGGGGGGGGGGGTGATTTGTTTAAGCTGGAGTTTCTTCTCTGACTGAACTGTTTCGTTTCCCCAAATCAATTTGCTCACATTAAGTCCATGAAATAAAGCTGCTTGCGGAATTGAATGAAGAAGTTGCATCAGTTTTCCGAGTGCTGGTTCCTCGGATTGGTTCTGGTATTTGCACTGGAATTTGGGCCAGATGGAATTTTACACTTAGAGCTGCTGCTGAGGGGCGAAACGAATCTTACAGAGAAAGAATTATTTCTTCATTCTTTCATCTGCAGTGCAGTCACTAAATCTAAATATTTATTTTTAGATAAGAGGATCACATGGAGAGATTCAGAAACTTACCCAATTTAAATACAAAGATCCCGACCCGACCCGACCCGACCCGAGCCTGTACAAAAAAAGAAAGAAAGAAAGAAAGAAAGAAAAGAAAAGAAGAACGAAAGAAAGAAAGAAAGAAAGAAAGAAAGAAAGAAAGAAAGAAAGAAAGAAAGAAAGAAAAGAAAGAAAGAACTAAAATAAAGACAGAAAGAAAGAAAGAAAAGAAAAAAAGAAAGAAAGAAAGAAAAGAAAGAAAGAAAGAAAGAAAAGAAAAGAAAAGAAAAGAAAAGAAAAGAAAAGAAAAAAGAAAGAAAAGTAAGATAAAAAAGAAGGAACGAAAAAAAGATAAAGAAAGAAAAGAAAAAAAGAACTAAAAGTAAAAAAAAGAAAGAAAAGAAGGAATGAAAAAAAAGAAAAAAGAAAGAAAAGAAAAAAATTAAGAAAAGAAAGAAAGAAAGAAAGCATATTAAAAAGGACAAATAAAAAAGACAACAACTAAACAAACTAAAGTAGCTGAAAGTAAGAAATAAAGCTAAGAGGTAAAGAATTTAAATAAGTGTTTAGAAGAACTGTGTTTTAGGTGGAGTTAGAAGTAATAAAAGTGTTATAAATCTTCAGATGTAAGTCATATAAAATAAATAAACTGTTAGAAGATTCCAAATGGTCTCTGAAATCGGAGAGCCGTCTGTCCACAGTCTGACCTCTAAACACTAACACTAAATACCAGAGAAGCTCTGTGAGTTAGCAGTGTTATCCTGTCCAGCCTCACTGAGGAACCACTGCAGCTCTGAAGGAACCTGGCAAATGAGAACTAGGAACTGTTATTGGTACCGAAATCATCTGTACAGTCCAACCATTAAACACTGATAAATACTATTCTAAAAATAAACACTGTCATTATACTCTGTTATTAAACACTCATTCATACTAAACACTCATTCATACTAAACACTGCCATTATACTCTGTTATTAAACACTCATTCATACTAAACACTGTCATTATACTCTGTTATTAAACACTCATTCATACTAAACACTGATTCATACTAAACACTGCCATTATACTCTGTTATTAAACATTGCAAGCACATTAAACACACTATCATTAAACACTATTAGTAAACACTAACGTTTAAACACTATTAGTAAACACTATCATTATACACTATCATTAAACACTATTAGTAAACACCATTAGTAAACACTGTTAGTAAACACTATCATTAAACACTATTATTAAACACTCTGTGAGTAAACACTATCATTATACACTCTGTTAGTAAACACTATTAGTAAACACTATCATTAAAAACACTACCATTAAACACTATTAGTAAACACTCTGTTAGAAAACACTATCATTATACACTCTGTTAGTAAACACTATTAGTAAACACTATAATTAAACACTATCATTAAACGCTATTAGTAAACACTATCATTAAACACTATTAGTGAACACTAACGTTTAAACACTATTAGTGAACACTAACGTTTAAACACTATTAGTGAACACTAACGTTTAAACACTATTAGTGAACACTA
>JAUZST010014270.1:0-10683 GCA_034779995.1 Parotocinclus haroldoi
AATAATCAAGCAACACGCTGAAGTAATGGAACGTTCTCTTTACTTAACACACCATACATCACTCTCGTATCACACATGCTCCGTCCTTACCGAGCTTCCAGCACGTCATATCCTACACACTGAGTAGATACAACAGCTATTTACTGTAAATCACAATATTTGATCATTTATAACAGTCCATTATTATTAGAATTAATACTTTTAATATATTTTTTATAAATTGTGATTTTTTTGAAATGTAAAAGTTTCGCAAAAACCCGCGAAACAATATATTTTTTCCATTAATATTTTTTGAAAACCCGCGTTGCACCAAGTCTGGTGAACCACGAAGTGGCGAGGGAGCACTATGTATGTATGTATATGTGTGTGTGTGTATATATATATATATATATATACATATATATATGGTCTTAGTAGTACCAAGAATGACCTGTAGATGGCATGAATTTCTCATGTTTATTACCCTATATATGGGTATACTTTAACTACAACAAATAAGCACAGTCTTAATTGAGAAGCCTCATGAAGGTGGTTTCAGTATAAATTTACCACCCCCCTCCAAAAAAAAAAAAAAAAAATTTGCATTTTGAAATACCCCCTAATGTTTGTAAATGGTGTAGATAGCCAAGTTTATTGGACATTTCCACCCCTGCCCCACACTGCATTCAGGTCTCATTCCTTTCTCTCCAACCCTTATAATTTCCGTGCTCCACGATAAGAGGTTTTCTCTACCTGCTTGTGTTTCTTCAGACCGAGGCCTCTCCAGGAGATTCCACCATACCTGTGCCCAGACAGGAACAAGGTGAACTTCATCCCCAAGAGCGGCTCAGCTTTCTGCCTGGTCAGCATCCTGAAGCCACTCTTGACCACGCAGGAGCTGAACTTCCGTGGCGGCATGACCTATCGTAGCCTCTCACCTTCCCTCGTGCCCTTGAGCGGGGTTGGTGTGCGCAGCCTCTCCCCTTCTCTGGGCCCCGTCCTGTCCCGTGGACGCCAGTCTCCCTGCCTTCCGCGACATCTGGAGGAGCCTGAGGGTTAGACTTCTCCACCGGAACTGGTCGACATACAGCGGCTGCATCATTCTAAAAAAAAAAAAAAAAAGGAAAAAAATCCTCGCTCCTTTCATTGAATATATGAAAGCTGTGTCTGCATCAGGGCTTGACATGCTATGTTATTGCAATGAACCAAAACATGAGCTGAAAGTGAGATCCTAAACGTATTAAGATGTAATGCTACTATGTCTTTACTATAAGCCAGGGATTAGAAAGAGGTCTGATCCACCTGTACGTATGTAAGTAGAGAATTTTCAGCATTGCACTGCTGTTTACTTTGTTTTATCTCATTTTACCATCGAAGCCTTTCACGAGCCAAGTTTCCTTATGTACATATACCTCCTTTAACATAAGCATACGAGACTTTTCAGCATTGGCAACATGAGTGAGGGTTTTTTGAAGTGTCGAGTGTGCGTTGGGAAAAAAAAAAAAAAAATGTAGCTGACGACAGGACGGACCGAAAAATGTGCCTGACTGTCTGTAGCAGTGTACGTAATCCTAATCCTGTTACCTCCCCTTTTCATGTATTGTTCTCAAGTGTACAGAATCGTATCCCCCTTTCTTTATCACGTGCTTTATGTAAACTGTGGACGAGACAGGATGATCTGGTGCTATGTTATTTATACTCTTATGGGTAATGGAAAGGACATTGTGTTCTAATGATAGACATGCCTCTTATACCGGAAAAGAGGGAGCAACTAGGGAAAATGAGACACAGAGTTTCCATCCAAATGTTTCACAAAATGTACAGAGTCATCATGTTTCCATCTATACGTATGCACTTGGCAGGCTTTTTGGCATTTTATCCACTGCAAATGCAGCTTTAGCCAAAAAGATTTACATCCACGTTGGCATTTTACAACATTTAAAAAAAAGGTCTGAAATGGCAGTAGGAGGTTTAGGACCAGCGGTGTCATCATACCCAGTTTACTAGAGCATGTGCCAAAGTAAAATGCTGCCCCATTAAAATTGCTGAGCAGAATTACAGGACATGCCAGTGCAAATTCTCTACAGATTGAGGGGCTAACGCTTTCAGATAGAGCCAGTGTCTTTCAGTTATTTTTTTTTTTATAACTGAAAAGAAAGTCAGTCATGCTGCAGAAAAGATAATGCTAGCTCAAAGCTATATGTTAAGGTCACTTATAACAATATAACCTACCAATAGCACCCATCAGACCACTATAGCAAAGCCAACAGTTTCATTAGCACACACAAAAGCAATACACAGTTGTGTCCCTGTGACTGACTGGAAAGCTCTAGAGTTGTAGAGAAGTGCCCCTGTTTTTGGCATTTCCAATAATAATAAGTCATATGCGTCCCAAGCAGCAACCTGCATCTCAAACAAAGTTCCACCATTGGTACTATGTTGGATCAGCTTCTGATTGGTTTTGTCTGAAGCTTCTTTGGATTAAATTTCATTTACAGTATTTAGAAGACACCCTTATCTAGAGCGTCTCAAAGCGTACAATTCAAGCAACTGACGATTGAGAGCGCTGCTCACACGGCCAAAAGTGGCAGCCTGACAGTCCTGAGATTTAAACCCTCAACCTTCTGATCAATACATTCCTTGGCAGAACTGGGCCAAAGCCCAAAAGCGTGGTGCGGTTTCACTCAATGGTAATGGCTTCCAACAGTTGATGAGTAGCTGAAATATAATATATTTCGTAATCCGTAATGTGAGACCAACTTTCTGTAGGGTTCAAATTTGAATTCTGGCCAGGCCAAAACAAGAGCCTATTGGACTGGCAGATTATCAACTAACGACTAATCTTTTACGGAAAAAACAATACAACAATAGTTTGAACCTTTTTTATTTTAAATGTGTGTATAAGAAGCCTGTGTAAAGGAAACTGTGTTTCAAGCTGATCTTCAACAGCTCACTGCACAGGTGTGCATTTTCTTAGTGCGTACAAATTTTCTGATTTGTTGTTGGGAGTATTCTAAGGACTATTCTGTACCTTACCTCCTGAGCTGCAGTGTGAATGGAGGCAAATAATTTATGACTATAAATTGTCCGTGATTAGGGAACTGGATAAGGCAATGTTGGCGGTTTAAATCTCAGCTTCCACAAGCTGCTCCTGTTGGCACTTTAACTCTAGTTAGAATCTACAAACAGAATTTCATTATTGTACTAAACGCCAAGTACATATGTATGATGACAAATTTGCCGTTGATCAAATCTTCAACATTCTACACTTACTATTTAAATACATATGGATGGAAACCCAGCAGATAGTACAGAGCAACTAAGGAACAAAGGAACATGCTGGGGTTTTAATCAGTTAAGTGCTGGTTTACCAAGTGCAAATTTAGCAGAGATTTACTTTAAACCATACAACTCACCACTGAAAGTCCAACTCTGCTTAATCTGTGCCCAATAACCTGTAGCATCTTTATACTGTAAACAATCCATGCGTCATACTGTGAAGCCTGTGGTATTTCCTATGACATTAAAAAGAACAAGGAATGACGGCACGTGTGCATTGCCTTAAAAACAAGCTTTTAACGATACGAATGGCTGTTACAACATAAAAGAGCCAAGTGACATACCTAGCACTAAGTTTATGATGTTATGCTGTGTGTGAATCGTCCTCCCTTAACAGACTTTGAAGCCTTCCAGTGCATCAGGATTCTTGGGTTTCCTGGTCAATAGTACTACAAAAAAAATAACGTACTGAAAAACACACCAGTCTGGTCAAATAAGAGGATTTTATTCACCGTCTGGTCAGTCGTCATAGAAGTACATCAGTACGTATCAGCCACAGTAAATGTCATGTGTCCAAGACATTGTAAATTGTTACATTAACATCTGAAACGCAGTTGCATAAAATAAATGATTCAAAAGCACGTCTTTGATTGGTGTACTATAAATGTCTTTTTTTTTTTTTTTTTTTAAATAGGAGTGATTAATTAGATAACGGAACTGCCAATCTAGCATATAGACAAACACGTCTTTACCTGTGGTCTACTCTCCAAGGGTAATGCCTTACATAAGGCCTTTTCACCAAGTCAGATTTTTACCATCCATCCATCATCAGCTTTATCCACACGGGGTCGCGGGCCAGCCGGTGCCCACCCGGCAACTCTGGGCACAAGGGCAGGGAAAACCCTAGACAGGGCGCCAATCCATCGTAGGGCGCACACACACGGTCACACACTAGGGGCCACTTTAAGGACACCAATTAACCTAGGACGCACATCTTTGGACTGTGGGAGAAAACAGGAGTGCCTGTAATTTGAACATCATGAAAAGTATCTCTAATACAATCAGCTCCCACCCCGGTGCTCTACCCCACCACATTTAACAGCAATCTGCTTCTCAACGTCAGCACCCAAAGTGGCCAAACACTCAGTTTAAGCAAATCTTTGTTATTATATTGCATATGTTACTCCAGGTACTCCAGGTTTCCTCCCACAGGCCAAAGCCAAGCATGTTACATTAATTGGTTTCTGTAAAGTGTCCCTTGTGTGTGTGTGTGTGTGCTCGGTAGTGATTATATAAAGATTGAGATATTTGATGTAGCAACCATATTTTGCTAATACAAACTCTACAAGTGCAACACAGGATGCAGGTGGACCAGTATTACTGTATAAGCCGATTACATATTATGTTGACTACAGCAGCAGACTTTCAGTCTTACTGATTAGAAACTGGTCGAGTTAAAATGCAGCTCAAGTAACAATGAAGTCAAAGCATCAAGTTCATCATTTACCAGATCCACTGAAGTTTTGTAGCCAGTCAGCAATTTAAGCAGTGGGACTGTGGGATATTAAAAAAAGCCAAAACATTATAGCTGGAATAAGATTAGTGAGAGGACCTGTAGCTGAC
Organism: Parotocinclus haroldoi; assembly: GCA_034779995.1. Taxonomy (NCBI): domain Eukaryota; kingdom Metazoa; phylum Chordata; class Actinopteri; order Siluriformes; family Loricariidae; genus Parotocinclus; species Parotocinclus haroldoi. The sequence goes on from JAUZST010014270.1 coordinate 4,882, forward strand.
AGAAGTTACAAGTAAAGTATCCTGATTAGTTTTTTTTCTGTGATTATCCAGCTTCAGTAGCTCCAATGAAGTCAGCTGCTGGTAATCCAGCTTTTCTAGCCAACGTATCTCATTTAACTTAGATATCCATATGTGTGTATATGTATATATATATATATATAGGGTCCATTCTTAAATGAAAAACCTTTGTTTTGAATTGTTTAAACAGAAAAATATTACACTGCTCATAAAAATTAGGGGATATTATCATTTGGAAATATCCCCTAATTTCTGTAAGCAGTATACATGGACAAAAGTCTGTGGACACCCGAACTTAGTATTAGTATGCAAAGTCCCGTTTCCTGCCACAAGCCGTTGGCCTTCTAAAAGTGGTTTCCATTGAATTTTGGAACAGAACTTTTTTTTTTCCATTCCAGTGCACTAAGGTGTCTGATAGAGCTGTGGTCAGGCTTCTCTGCAAAAACTTACAAATGAGTCACATTGGGAGTCACTGGGGTATCAGTAGAACTAATTTTCCACACTTTTTTCCACTGTTGCAAAGCAATGCTTTTTTTATGACAAATGTGTTACAAGGCACGTGTTGCTAAAATATCGGAGCTCAGTAATTACAAGCGGTGTCCACAACCTTCTGTCTATAACGTTTACAGAAAACAGATTACAATACCAGGGAAGGGCAATTTAGCGAATATGCGTCTCTCATTCCATACTCTAATTGTTTCACATTCAAAGCCATGAGCTCTCAGTGTAATACAATCTGTACGTAGATAAGAATTATTTACACGCATAAAATATTGTAGCTATCCAGCATATAATACAATGTCGACACCTGCCTGGGGAAGAGTTAGTGACCTCATACTTCATTCTTTTCCCCTTTTTTCACCTTATACCATGGACACGACATACGGCGTTTAGTGCAGTGTTCTTAAAAATCCATTCGCACACGCACACACTCGCCCTTAAGAAATGTACAGCAGAAGAACACAAACACACACGGTAATATAGAGAGTTTCCCCATGATAAAGAAATTCCAGAATGGTTTTAGATCTCAAATGTCAGCTCCAGATCCAGATGCATCCTTGGTTCAGTGGGATAACACAAAGTTCTTTCATTTCTTCTGTACAGCGATGGTGGACTGAATCCTTGTGTAACACAGCTGGAATCCTTTACACGGGAAAAAAAAAATAATATTTTAAAACTAGGGTTAAAAGAGTTTTGAAAATTACTCAGAGTTGGTTCCAAAATTATTGCAAACCTTTGAAAAAATGGGTAATAATTAAAAATATGTGACTCAGCGAGTGAATATAAGAGAATACACAGGTAGTAAGGGGAAAAACAAAGCAGTACTAATTACAATAGGACACGCACACACACTTACGAATGCCATTTACAGCCGGTAGCAGATAAATACTAAAGGCAATTCACTCCTACATGAGAAAGTTTCATATAAGGGTCTCTAAACACATCAACCAACTTAGAAGAGTCTCTAGCTCAACAAGCTCAGCCATGGATACACAGCATTGACTGGTTTGTGTGAAGAAGACTGGTTGGGGCAGAAGTAGTAGAAGAAGACGAAGAACTAAAGGGTAAAAATAAAGTGTTCCCTCGCCTCAACACTGTACTGCCAGTACATGCAGCATTCATTGTTACTCGGCGACAGCCCCGAAACCTTAAAGATCTGGAGAAGATCTGTATGGAGGAGTGGGCCAAAATCCCTGCTGCAATGGGACATCTGGCATCTGACCTCTGTACGTGCAAAGAAAGGTTTCTGTACTAAATATTAAGTTCTGTCTATTTATATATATAAAAAAAAAAAACAGTTTGCTCAGTTGGGGCTTTGAGTCTACATGATAAAGCTGCTTTGAAACAAAGCTCCATTGTAAAGACAGACTTTTATTAGCTATTACTTTTTATGATAAAGTTTGTGTTTGAGGCCGTTAGTGTGAACCAACGTGGATCGGATGGTCGTTAAACGCTGCATAGCTCTAGTGCAGTGATAGGAGGAGCAGTGGCTTTATCTCCTAACCCTAATCAGTAATATTAGTAAAACAGAAAAATTGCATATTGTCAAGTTTTTAAATGGCAAATAACACCTATTATTTTATAAGCAATTCGCTACTTATTAGACTGCTAAAAAAAAAACAAAAAAAAAACATTTTTTACTGTTTCTACTTTCAATAACCTAAAGCAAGTCTTTAAAAAAACAACCAAAAAAAACAACCTTTTCCATTTTTGTAAAAATTCCAGACTTTCCTATTGGTTCTCAAAGGTAGAGCAAGACCCAGTACAGACCCAGTACAGACCCAGTACAGACCCAGTACAGACCCAGTACAGGCACCTTAGGCATTAAGGAGTTCCTCATCAGTGCGTCCAATTGCATCTGGGTTGGCAAGTGGGTCGAGGTCTGCAAAAAGATTAAACCAAGCAGACATGTCCCTACTGCCACCTTTCGGAGCTACAGAGAGGGAACAAGAAATAGAAAAAAAAAAACTAAGCAAATAAATAAATAAATAAATAAATAAACAGTGCATTTGTTGAATATGATGATGTAACGCCATTATTTCATTACGAGTTTATCTCTAAAAGCAGACCTACTGTTATCTATCGTCCTGGAGCTGTTCTGAGCAGCTGCCACTTGACCAGCTGGGGGCGGGGGCTGAACAGGAGGAGCTTGAAACATGGGTGGCATCATCCAGCCTGCTTATCAGAGTGTCAAAGATTCATTGTGAGCCATGCTTTCCAGTATCTCCTCATGTCTACTCAATTTCTGCATGAAAATCAGGAACGTCTGCTTTTTTTTAAAAATAGTAAACATCAGAAATGGTACACAAGGAACATGGGCAGAATGGAATGTGTACTCTGATATTGCTATGGTGTGTGAGTTTAAGGTGAAACTGCTCCAGTCTACTGCAGCCTGGCCTTTTTGGGATGGTCGTCCCTCACCAAACTATATTACCTCTGTACGGCTGCTACACAGAACGTCACTGATCAGACGATTAGATAAATCAGTCAGAGAAAATTCTTAAATGTAAAACATAGCATAATACAACCAAGCCAGCTTCATTATTCACACATACATACATTTATATACATACACACACATATATATATATAAATATATTTTACACAGTTACCTTATACAGGAGTTATCATGAATAACTATACAGTCCATTAGTCCTACTTGCTGAAACATGCATACTATGAATCCACAATGGCTTTACTAGGCTACTTTGATTAAAACCATGGTAGATATAGCAGAGTAACCTTTACTAGTTTTCTTTCTGCCAAAAAACATGATAAAACCATGGTTCGTTTTCAAAAGGGTTTAATAAGACCTGCTAAGACTAGTAGGGCACAAAAGACCTATTTCTAACCTGTGTTCCCAAGGCCATGGTCAAGGAGCTGTGACGGCAGGAAGCCTGTGGGGCTTACAGGCTGTGAGGGAGAACATGTGGCTGTGGTGTTACTTCCTGCAGGAGTTTGCGTGGAAGACGCAGCAGCTGTGGGTTGCTCAAAACAGCCGAAAGCGTCCTGCCAGGCCTTCGAGAACTCATCAGTGCCACTGGTGGCTCCAGGGCTCAACAGATCCTGAAGGAAGAACAGATCACTCCGCTCTCCTTCCTCCTCGAGGCCAGACTGTGGCAGGAATCCAGAGAGCAAATCGCTGCCTCCTGAGTAAATAAAAAGAGAAAGGTCAATTCAATTTGTTTACATGCAGAGCACAACAAATGCTAAATGGTGCCGTTTGACCGCCGTATAATCAACAACCATTCGGTTTAAGGGAAGAAGTCTTAAAAATTGCTCTTGTCTTATTGATTGATGGCAGTTTGCATTTTGCCATCTGGACCACCTTTGGCAGAATAAGGCGGAAAATAGAAACAGCGCAGCAAGGTTCCTTCTGTTTTCAGGATAGGCGTTTTAAATTTGACAAAAAGAATTATATATTGTTTATACGTTATATACTGTATGTACCATTTTGTTTGTTTGGTATTCGTGCCATATAAGCAAGATCTTGGCTATTTCATGGCATCCACAGATACAGGAAAAACTGTACATCATTATTTGTTCTAATCAATCGTTTTAGACTAAGAGCATCTAAAAAAAAGTTTCTAATGCTAACTGGTGGAATCTGTTCAAACAACACCGTGTACTATACCCTATAAAGAGCACTTCTTATGGCCAAAAGTTTTGAGCATTCGAATGAAACACGTTTTATTGTAAGGGAAGCAGCCCAAAAATGTCAGTTAAAGTACTGTACTAAATGTTTTCATAATGCGTTTTAAATACAACTGCTTAAAATAAAGCACAAAGTATCTAAACTACTGTGAGACCATGTTAATGTCCGGTCAATACCCTGTTTCTTTGTACTTAATGAGGACATTAAACGGCACAGAACTGTACGCAGCTTCTCTTATATTTGCCCTTCCATATTTGCTATACGTTTTAGATGCAAATTTGTCTAAAGCCCACATACAAGGTGGCGATTACTGTATGCCGCACCCAAGGCTGCTTTGAATAACGCAATAAGAGGAAAAAGTGTCATCAGGCTTGAAACAAAGTTTGAAAAATGTGTTCTAGACATCTTCAAAAGAGGCTGGGGATTTGGGGAAGACAAAAAAGCTATATGAACAAGTGAGTACAATTCCATCCAAGGAAGAAGCAGGAAATGTCGATACAATCAAGACCATGTGACTACATGCAAACCCTCCAGTCATGCTTTAACAGGTTGAAGAAGTGAGGAAAAAAAACTTCAAGTCTATGCCCTTCAGAACAAGAGTGAGAACAGAAGAGTTTCCAGCACAGACAGAAATGATGTTGTGAAATATTGGGAAGGTGGTTAAGGTTAGGATAGGACTAAAGGGCAGAGGTAAGACGCAGAAGATGAAGACGGAGCGGAGCCTTTATACCCTTCTCAGTCAATGGCATAGTAGGAAAGGCCTCCAGTATTTGGCCCTGGGTGCTGTTGGCGTCCCATTGAGTGGTTTGAGTCAGTGTGGCCTCTGCTGTGCTCTGAGGTTGGAGTATAGGTACAGCTGGGGTCAAGGCAGGGCTCAGGGTCAGAGCAGGAGTCATGAGAATGAGGTCATCATCCATGCTGACACCACTGACAGGGCCTGAGGGCTCAAGCAAGGCTGCGGCACAGATGAGGCAATATTAATTTTCAAAAACTGTTATAAATTTTAAATAAAGAAAACGCCACGTCTGTTTGCAACTTAAAAATAACTTTTAAAGAATTGCAACGCTCTGAGGTCTGCAGGTGAAACTGGGCCTAAATTGATCACGTGACACAGATTTATTTAAAGGTAATGTCCATCCAAACACAGCTGGTGCCCAGCCGGAAATTCTGGGTGCAAAGGCACGAACAACCCTAGATGGGTTCCAATCCACCGTAGTGCACAGACACACAGACAGACAGACACAGAGACACACACACAGACACAGACACAGACAGAGACACAGACAGAGACACAGACAGAGACACAGACAGAGACACAGACACACACAGACACACACAGACACACACAGACACACACAGACACACACACAGACAGACAGACACACACACAGACAGACAGACAGACACACACACAGACAGACACACACACAGACAGACACACAGACACAGACACAGACACAGACAGACAGAGACACACACAGACAGACAGAGACACACACAGACAGACAGAGACACACACAGACAGACAGACACACACACAGACAGACAGACACACACACAGACAGACAGAGACACACACAGACAGACAGAGACACACACAGACAGACAGAGACACACACAGACAGACA
>JAUZST010014271.1:0-10682 GCA_034779995.1 Parotocinclus haroldoi
TGTTGGTTTGTGTCTTAATACTTTTGGTCACATGTTGGTTTGTGTCCTAATACTTTTGGTCACATGTTGGTTTGTGTATTAATACTTGTGTCCACCTTCATCCTCCTGGTCCTGTACCTAGTACATTGGTACCTTTTTAGAGCTATGAGACGTCGAGGGGTCGGTTGAACCCCTTGTCCTTGGCAGGGCACAAAGTTCCTGAAACCTCGTAATCACCCTTAAAGAGAATGTGGGATCGAGTGAATCGTGGCAGGGTGAGCTTTGTGCCTGGGGCGGAGGCAGTGACGGGGCTGTTTGGAGTGTTTGAATAGTGTAGGAAAACAGCTGGCGGTTATTTGTGCAGGAGCAGAAGTATGCGAGCCTCCTTTTGTTCGCTCCGTGAGCTCGGTAACAGGAAGTGAACCTGCCTCGGCAGAGCCGCTCTGACTCCCGATGGCCACGTCTCAGCATAACTGCGGCCAACGTTTCAGTACGGTGCCGAGCATCTCGGCGCTTATAGACCTCGCAGGAATTTCTGATTAATTTCCATTCGGCGAGGCAGCCAGGCAGTCTCACGCCGCGGGGAGTCGAGTTGCGGGCCGTGTGGCAACACGTCCAGCCACCGGAGGCTACAGTCATCAATCCGGCTCCAGACCTGCGAGACGGCACGTCTAAGAACAGCCCCGGACAGGAATCCGTACCTGGACCGCCCGCTGTCCGGCCGCTTCAGGACCGGGGGCACGAGGACCGATATCCTGCCCTCTGGTGGCAATAAAACCTCTGCATACCAGTCGGAAATGTAGTACACATGTAATTATGGATAATATATAACGCTAGGCTGGCCCTCAGGCCACACCTCCTACCAATAACAGCCATAGCCATTGGTTCTTACGCAGGGCGTGGCCAGGCTGCTCTTAATAACAGTAATTATACAGTAATATGGAAACCTTCATGCAAAATGATCCCGTTTGGCCATCGTTTGGTTCCTACTGCTTCCTGTTCTTTCAGAGACACGCCCTCGCCGGCCACTGGGCAGGACCAGTAGTGCCTTCAGAACTTCCATAACTCATAAAGGTGCACCTGGTTAGCAACAATACTCAGGTAGGCCTTCTACTCCTGATCTACCTGACCCAGAAACATCTGACCCTCTACTCCTGATCTATCAGAACTGAAACCATCTGACCTTCTACTCCTGATCTACCTGACCTGAAACCATCTAACCTTCTACTCCTGATTTACCTGATCTTTAAAAAAAATAAGCTTGGCCTCATCTACACCTGATTTAGCAGACCTGAAGTCATATGACCTTCTGGATCTGATATATGAAACCAGACCTGACCTGGTACACTTGATCTATCAGAGGAGATCAAACCCAACCTTGTAAACCTGATCTACTAAACCAGAAAATACAAGGTCTTTTAAACCTGGAACTTCAACACCTGGTTTACCAAACCATACTAAACCAGACCTGATCTTCTACACTTGATCTATTAGACCACTTCATGTCTGACCTACTGGAGCTGATATACCAGGCAAGAGCAGATCTCATCTTCTGCATCTGATTTAGCAGACCTGAAATCACATGACCTTCTGGACCTGATCCACCAGTTGTATTGTCCATTAAGATACAACTCCATTAGCATCCAAAGTCAGTACAAGAACTTCAATGTTGACTTTCAGGAGAACAGTCCTAGATCTGCTGGATTCCTTATCTTTCCCAAAGATCTGGTTTTTTTTTTTGCTCCATCGGGGGTTATTTAAGGGCCAGGACGGTGGGTTATTTTGGAATAACATGATCCATGACATGTTAAGTTGAACAGATGGTCCATGGTGATGTATCACATTCCAGCTGAGAGCCTAATCCGACTCTCCGAAGATGAAGGGATGTTCCTAGTTAGAAGTTCCTCCACCTCAATTCCTCCACCAAATCCTGTCTGGATGAAAGCTCTGATGTTTTTACACTCTACAGAAAATCGAAATTAATATGAGCCGCTTTGCCAACACAGTTTCTCAGCAGCTTTTTATTAGCCATTGTAACGAACCCATCCTTCTAAAGCTGAGGTTTCTTAATGCTCACTATCTGATACAGACTGATCTGTAGATCTGAGAAAACATCTTGGTCTGCCAGAGTGAAAAAACATCTACCAGAATAGACCGGATTTGACGTTCTAGACCTGATCTACCAGACCAGACCCAACCTTCTACACCTGATATACCAGAATAGACCACGTCTCATCTTCTACACCTAATCTACCATCCTAGACCTGATCTTCTGTACCTGAACTACCAAATCAGATTACACCTTTTTCACAGACCTGATCTACAAGACTAGGCCACGCCTGACCTCTGGACTTGATCTACCAGCCTAGACCTGGCCTTCCACACCTGAACTACTAGACCAGAACACAACTGATCTGCTACACCTGATGTATCACGCCTGAACTTCTAGATCCAACAGATTTTACCTGACCTTTTAGACCAGATCTTCCAGCTTTTACTTGACCATCTAGACCTGCTCAATCAGGCCAGTTCATGCATGACCTTCTACACCTGAGCTTCGACTTTCTACATCTGTACTCCTAAACCAGGCCAGACCCGACCCTGCATATCTGAGGCCGGGTATCCAGAACTCACCTTGCTGCAGAATTTTTCCAAAGTGCTTGTTGTGACTTGTGCAGTTCCAGCGGCGGAAGCGAAACTGGTACTGACACTCGCGTACTCCAAGCCTGGCTCCTTTAGCCACCTCATGGACGATCTCCGGCTGGTTCTGGCACAGCTCGGCCTGTTTGCTCCCCAAACGTTTGGTCTTCCTGCAGATGCTGTTTGGATCCATGACGAGTGGACTTCCTACAGCCCTGCAGGACACAAGCAATATGGTCAATACGTCTGGTTCTTTTTAATCCTTCTAATGCTTAAAATCGAATAAAGTCTCATTAGGACCTCGCTCCTGCTTGGCCCTTGAGGTCCGGGGCTGTTTTGGGTGACAGAATCGCCCACATGCCTTTACTTTCACTGTAAATCTCTTTTATTTTCACACTTTATCTTAAACATCTAAAACTCCTGGCTGCCGTCTGAGCCTGGGACCGCCTGAAGCCCTACTACGCTCGATTTCCGTTTCCCATTCCTTTTTACGTGCTGCTGATCCTCTGATGAGGTTCTAACGGACGTTTTTATTCCTCTGGCTGTCGGTGATGATGTAGGGAGGTGTTGGTCCTGGGGAGCGATGTCTCATGGCCCTCAGATGAAGAGCTCCATGTGAGTTTATTTGAAGAAGTCGAGCTGGACGTCGGCGCTGGTGGTCTGAGGAAGACGTATGAGATTGGAGATAGCGCGACTCGTCTTGATTGGCCACATGTTTCGTGTAAAGCGTGAACGTGGAGTCGGCGGCGGTCTCACGACCCCGCCGGTTATAAATGAGCCTTGGCAGGACGTCTGGGGTGGTGTGTTATCTCCTGAGAGCATCGCACAGTCACGACCGAGCTCTGCTTTTATTACACGCTTATAAAATGACTAACGTGACTTATGCGCGTAAAACCGCTTACGACTTTTGGAGTGGCGATGTTATTGGAGATACATAGACCAGGTTACCGTGGAGACGGCGCGAGCGGGACGACATCACCGGTGTGGGTTACAAAGGGGCCCCGCACACCCCAAACGTGATCCGCTTCTGACTCGCAATATAGGCATGACTCGTAAAACAAAAGCAGACTCTCGCTCGGTCTCTGTGAGGGGCGAGGCAGCGCTTCTTACAGAATCTCATTCAGAGGGAACGCGTCATCCCAAATTAGGGTGGAGCTGATCGGACGGCGACGGGACGGTATGGGAAAGGAGGCAACGTTTCCTCTGACTTGTGCTCCTCCGCGGACGGGATGAACCCGAGATTTTTCTGGTTTTGTTTTTTTTTTGGTTAGTAAAATAAATCAAATAAAGTCAATGAATTAGTACATTCTTATTAATTATTAATTATTCATCACTTTCTGACCTCGCCGTTCCTTCCTGAAAAAGACGTGGATCAATGATACAGTCCGGGCTCTGTTTGGGACAGGTCAGGACCGCAGAGGGTCCAGTCCAGTACCCGTACCCTCTTCTTCCACAGCCACGCCTTTATAATGTGTGCAGCATGTGGTTTTGCAGGGACGTCCCTGATAAGGGGGTCGTCTTAAAGGCAGGTTCTGTTCCTCTAAAATCTCACAGAAGAGTAAACGACCTTTAACCAAGGGTCCGGACCCCCGCGACCCCGTACCCTGATTAAGCCTGGATTTTGGACTTGTTCCTCAGAACCATCTGGATTCTCCTCTTTCTGGTCTTTGGTCCTTAACAAGCTCATTAATCCTGATTGCTGAGCACAATCCCTGTTTCCATGGTGATGCTCCATCATAGCTGCCTCGAAGCCCAAACAAAGGGGGCGGAGCTTGTTTTTGGTACAGTAAGCGGTATTTGTGAATGTAACTCTGGATTGTAAAGCTTGATAAAGGTTGGATAAAGTAATCCTTTTGGCAGTTCTGAGGGAGGGGAGCGAGATCACCCCTGTTCAGTTTAGGCAGGTTCGGAATGGTTTAATGGTATTATGGTCTGTAGAGGGAGAAACATCGTTTATAAAGGTTTCAGTTGTTTTCCAGGACTTTAATCTGCACTTCCTGACTTTAATCCATAACAGATATCAAAGCTCTGTTTCATATCGATAGCAGATTCTCTGGTCTAAGAAATGTCCTTCAGGTAAACGTGCTTTAAAACAGAACCCCCAGTTCTCATGATACCCTGATGATTTTGATCCTGAGGTCCAGCACGCATTCTTTAAGAGATGTTTTCGGGGTCTCCGATTTCACGGTGGAACACGAGGTCGTGGATAAGTGAAACTCATCCTCCTCCTAATCCTCAAACTATGCTGGAGATCCCGTCCCCATCCTAAAACAGACCCCAGGACCCGCCAAGCGTCTGTCAGCTCAGCCTTATCTGATCCACCTCATCTCTCACGGATGCTTGATTGGAAACCTTAGCGTCGTCCGAACCGGCGAGACGAGTCGCTTCGGAAACCGGGCCAGTCTGTACCGAGGTCGGTCCTGAGATGATGGAAATAAAAGTGTAGAAACGTCAGAACTTCAGTCGTTACACACGATGCCGTCAGACCAAAACAAAAGCAAACGAAAGTCACATCGGTCCTATTTGTTTTTTTACAGTACCAGCAGTAGATCCAGCACCACGCTGGAACCGTTCCTCAGAGATCTCAGCCCATATTGACACGATAGCATCCATCTGAATGTGAGTAACAATACTCTCGTACGCTGTGGGGTTAAACATGCCAGAGTGATGGACCCACGCTTTCAGTGCCAAATTCTCACACCGCCATCCGAACGTGGCTGCAGAATGTCGCGCTAGCTGTACCCTCAGCTGCCTGTTCTTAGCCGGCCACCAGGCGTGGCCTTGGGTTCCTGTAGCCCACCTGCTTCAAGGTTGGACATGTTGTCCGTTCACCATACCTCAACTGTGCGTGAAAATCCCGTTAGATCAGCAGGTTCCGAAATGCTCGGCACTCGTGTCATGATACAAAGCAAAGGAGCTTTGTGAGAAAGAGGTTAAGAAACCATCTCTAAAGAGTGTGGACTCACCGAATAGGAGAACGTTTTCTCTACATAAAACAGACCATCCAGAAGGTTATCGAAGAAACAAAACGTTTTGGTTTGAACCAACAACGCCTACACATGAATAAAGTGACCGTTTTGGAACGGACCATGCCAAAGTCCGGACCTTAATCCCTTAAATCTGTTGAGGAAGGACCTCGGGCGAGCCGGTCATGTGAGAAAATGGATTTGGGTGAAAATCTGATGATGTTTAGCTCCGATTTTTGTTGTAGGAAGGCAGAAAAATAAATTACGGACTGCTTTTAGAACTCCGTTTCCCAGCATGCCTTGTGCTGAGTCTTCATTAGAGAGTAATCATCGAGTCCGTAGAAAACTTCAGAGGGTTTTAATTCGGATTGGTATGCACACACACACACACACACACACACACACACATACACACACACACACACACACACACACACACACACACCTGCTGGATGTTTCATGAATCCCAGCACATGACCCTGACGGACTCGTCCCTCATCTCACCGCCTTTCATCCGTCCACCGTCCCCCTGTCCATCACACACACTCATCACACGCTCACACAGATAACACACAGACTTGCATTGTCCTTCCAAGCTGCACTGCAACACCAGGTGTGTGTGGGAGCAACACACACACACACACACATGCGGAAATAACCAAAAATGTTTATTTCATCGCTTAAATCTACTCCTGAAAGTCTCATTGCAGAACTGTGATGAGGTTCCTCGTCCTATGCTGAGGCCCATGGTGGTTCCGAAGGTCCGGTGGGGTCCCAGATGGATGGGGTCAGGACTCTCTGACCTTCCACATGGTTCCAATCTCAAACAGAGGCAAACATCTGTAACGTTAAGATGTAAGAATGCGTTCACTGGGACTCTGGAGCTCTGGATCTCAAACCGTCAGAACCTGGACCAGAACCAGAACCTTTACTCCATGGCTCTTTTTAGCAAGAGTTAGTGCTGCTGGAGTCCCAAGCTGATTTAGGCTCTGTGTTCTTAACGCCGCTAACGGCGTATTCTGTTTTCATTCTGACGGGTTCTTCTGGTTCCGGTTTCAGCCCTTTCAGAAGATCCTAATTGTTCCTGTCTTTGTCACTCGGTCGGTTCTTCTCAGGATTAATAAATGCAGTGTATCTCGCAGTTCCTTCAACTTTTGTTTCATTACCGACAGTTTTTTTTTCCCTGTTAATAAACATCCATTATTGCATTTCAGACCTGCAACACGTTCCACAAAAAAAATATTGGGACGGGACGAATTTAGGTCTAATAACGAATTAAAGAAAACAAATACCAACGCGATTACAAACACATGACTACTAATATAATTTGGTTCCAAAAGAAGCATCCAGAAAAGTGTTTGAGGAGTAAAGATGATCAGAGGAACTCCCTCCACATTATCAGCATACGTTTATAAACGATGTCCCTCTAATTAAAATTAGAAAGGATTTCCTGTCGATGTTTCTCCCTACAGACCATAATATCATTAAACCATTCCGAACCTGCCTAAACTGAACAGGGGTGATCTCTCTCCCCTCCCTCAGCACCGTCATGGATCAGTATCTGATAGGAGCACGTGGGTAAGGGATTACTTTATCCAACCCTTTATCAAGCTCTATAATCCAGAGTTACATTCATAAATACCGCTTATAACTTTACTGTACCAAAAACGGCCATGCCCATAAGCTCCGCCCACTCCTCTGGGCTCAGAGGTGTCCAGGATGGACCGTCACCATGGAAACGGGGATTGTGCTCAGACCCATCAGGATTACAGATGTTTAATGGACCAAACATGAAAAAAGAAGAATCCAGATGGTTCTGAGGAACAAGTCCAAAATCCAGGGTCTATGAGGGTACGGGGTCGGATGGTCCGGACCCTTGGTTAAAGGTCGTTTCCTCTTCTGTGATGCAGCATTAATGCAGAAAAGCACACAGAGATTTTAGAGGAACATAACCTGCCTTTAAGACGACCTCTTTATCAGGGACGTCCCTGCAAAACCACATGCTGCACACATTATAAAGGTGTGGCAGTGGAAGAAGAGGGTATGGGTACTGGACCGGACCCTCTGCAGTCCCGACCTGTCCCGAACAGAGACTGGGTGGAGAGTTTAGAAAGAAATAATGAGATAAAGGTGAGCCCGGACTGTCCTACATCTAAAGACAGGAAGACTGAAACAAGAAATCATCCTCTGTACCAAACCGTGTTTTAAGTGTGGGCATAATGCCAGCGTGGCACAAAGTATTAACCCTTTCTGTCCCAACACTTCATGGCATGCTTAGCAGGTCTGCAGAGCAAAGGATATCTATTAAAGGGTTTTATTAAAGAGATGAAATATTTTGGGTCGCTGGCTTGTTTTGATCCTCCGTTACGTTACGGGGTTGAAGTGAGTTTGCTAGATCTGCGATGGAATTTAAAGCTCGAGGTCCTTCCTGTAAAGCAGTGATTCAGGTGATCGACACTCCCTCAGCTTGGCTGATCGGTGCACAAACGGGAAAGGCTGCTTCACTCGTTCAGTCACGGCACGGAAAATGTCACGGAGCGTGAAAGAAAACAAAATAAATAAATAAAAAATTCCGTGTGAGCGTTGCCTTTGGAAGAGTCCGTCCCGTCGGGTTTAAAGCACACACTGATCAGAGCTCCTCAGTTGTGGTCACCTGATTCAACATGAAAGCCTGGTCTGAATCCAGGAGCTCTAGATCGGGTCCAGCTCCAGTTTGGCAGGTGTCCCTAAACTGTAACGTGATACAGGAAGAAGAAGAAAGTTTAGAAACGTACGCTTAGGAATTCAGAGCGCTCCTGCCCTAATTTATAACCCCCCCCCCCCCACACACACACCTCTCACATGGGCACGGGATCCCACCTTCGCCCTTCCTTCATCCTTATGGGGTCTGTATTTTCCCTTTTTCCTGGTTACCATGGCACTTAATTAGCTTCACTTGCTAGATGTTACCCCTCATTACGTTGTATATTTACACTCGTTTGCTTTTGTTTTGGCAGGGCTCTGATTGTTTAGTTCTGTCTTTGAAATGCTTTGCCCTTCTGTTTTTCGGTTGTTTTTTTTGTTTTGTTTGTTTTTTCGGTTTGCCTTCTGCCTGCTCCTCTAGACCTCTGCATGACCTCGGCTGGGGGTATGAGTGTGAGCGCTGGGGTCACCTAACCCACAAGCTTGTGTGGTAGGTAGAGAAAGTGGAACGTTAGACATGGTGAACCATACGTTACAGTAACATCTGGATCTCTCAATTTGGGGTCAAAGAACAAAACTGGGTTCTGTAGAGCAGAGCCTTAATCCTAGATGGCCGTCGGTCTGGGTAGCACTGGACCATGAGACGTTTGCAAAAGGACTGTAGTAATGGAAAACGGTTTGATACTGGAGGGTGGACCACTTGATACTTAGACCTGAAAAAGGCCAGGTTTTGTTTAGTACTGGACCACGTGTTGTTTCTGGGTCATTTACTGGGGTTTTGGTAATGGACCATGATTTGACCTTCAAAAAAGAAGATAGGCTTCAGTCTCTTTAGTGACCTGATCACTCAGGTTTGTTGTTTGCTGGGAAGGTGGGTTGCCATGTCTCAAGGAATCCCTCTTGGCTGTGTTACCTTAAGATATGCTGCTACAGTAGTGCTGACGGAGTTTCATGCTGCATGTGGCATCGCTGTCTTAATAGATTCTGTGTTCTTAATCAATAACTAACTACATTTTCTCTTTTCTCTCTGCGCTGATGTTCCAGCATCACACACTAAGATGTTCCTCTACTTTTCACTTTTCAGTATCACTCTACTGCTTTCCATCATCAGAAACCAGTACCACCATGAGGGCAGTACCTCCCTCCATCATTTACTATTATTTACTTAGTTTACTAGTAATACTTTGGTATTGTTAATATAATATTCATTAATAGTCATTCAAGCAGGTCAGGTCCCTTTTTGAGTTTTGGTTTCTACCAAGCTTCTGAAATAAAGAGCCAGAGCTTCTAAAACAGAACCAGAGCTTCTGAAATTAAGAGCCAGAGCTTCAGAAATAAAGAGCCAAAGCTTCTGAAATAAAGAACCAGAGCTTCAGAAATAAAGAGCCAGAGCTTCAGAAACAGAGAACTGAAAATGAACCCAAGCTTGAGACCCAGATAACTGGAGTGGGTTAAGTTTGAGCCTCGGGCCGTTACACTGTACAGACCTGCCGCTCTGAGCTCCATCTCATTCCTGTCATGCCTGCTTTCGTTCAGGCTCTCCTCAGGTCACAGGTAGGATAAACTCAGAGCACTAACATAGTCCGAGTGGAGGGTCTGGATCATTATATAAGGACCATGTAAACATTAGCAGATCACACTGCTTCCACGACAAACTGATGGAACCCACTTACACTGGCCCTCAGGTCTTAATTCAGAATAAGGGGGCACTAGAGGGACTCAGATCCTCCTTAAAGATTAAAAATCCCAGGTCCAAAACCCAAAATGTTCTCCAGCTCTTCCAGAACGAGGACTGAGATAAAGAGGGGCAGATCAGGACATGCCCGTCTCTGATCAGGCTTCGCGTGAGACGACAGACCACTGGACCTCGTAGCTAAGCTAGTCTGTTGTGCACCAATGCTAACAAAGGCGCTATCCCGGCTCTGCCATGTGGCTCTTGTTCTCCACACTGTAATGGCTGCCAGGACGATGAGACAATTTGGACATCTGGAGACCATGCCAAGGTTGTAGGGGTGAGTTATGACATCACAGTGTTGTCTTTCACAGACGCACACATAGAGTCACAGGTATGCGCTTCATCCTCAGATATCAACCACAACAGAGAGGGAGTGGAGCTCGGGTGTAAGGATTATCCCAAGGGCACGTGGGGAGGTGAAGAAGGGTGAGGGGTTTGTCTCCTATCAGGGACGTCCCTGATAAAGGGGTCGTCTTTAAGGCAGGTTCTGTTGCTCTAAAATCTCGGTGTGCTTTTCTGCTTTAATGCTGCATCACAGAAGAGGAAACGACCTTTAACCAAAGGGTCTCTCTCTCTCTCTCTCTCTCTCTCTCTCTGTCTCTGTCTCTCTCTCTCTCTCTCTCTCTCTCTCTCTGTCTCTGTCTCTCTCTCTCTCTCTCTCTCTCTCTCTCTCTCTCTCT
>JAUZST010014272.1:0-10682 GCA_034779995.1 Parotocinclus haroldoi
CATATACATATATACATACACACGCACGCTTGCACTGTGTGTGTGTGTGTGTGTGTGTGGCAGGCTACTACAGGGCCCGTATATATACTGCTCACAGCAATGTGGGATACTCCGAAATAAAATAAATCACCTCTTTTTGTGAGCACTGTAGTTTTAAACATTCATTAAATGGGGGGAAACAAGATTAGCCCACAAGATGGACATTTATTTCTTAAATCATGTATCCCATACAGAATAAATTTTTTTCAAGTATTTATATAATGTTGTTAAATGCATGTCAAATAGGACCCAGGTGATCTGAAAAACAGTAAGGTGTTTGTCATAAAAGAATAGATTTTTTTTAAAAAGCATGTTCATACAAATAATTTATCAGAGGTTGTCTTTGGTTGCGTCCAAAGTCAATTAATAAAGAAATGATATCTAGAAATGCAGGAATATGACATCTGGAACTGCATAGTTATTCATGCAGAACGGAAAAACGTAGCAGCACCTCAGTAATCAAAATGGCATTTCTGGGTGAAGGAAAGAATATCGGGTTCAAATCGGATTCCCACTGAACACAGCTGAGTTTTGCTAGTCTCTTTAAAAACCAGGCTGTAATCTAGAAATGCACTTGAAAGGGTGAAGTGATTCAAATCCAGATGACGTCATGTATGTTCTGTGAGGGTCCAGAGCAAAATTAAACTGTAACTTTTTAAATAAAGTCAAGGAAAAAAAAAAACCAATACAAACTGTCAATACAAACTGTACACTGGTCATTTTGGCTTTTTCTCTGGTGCCATCATTCTTTCCACATGTCACGTGAAATGCATTTATGTACTGAAATGTCGAGGTTTTAGGTCAAAAATCGAGGCCTACCTTTTGGTAAAGGCTTGAAAATGGCTTTCGCACACTGTGGCAAACACACTGTGATATGAATTCAGTCATCATGTGAAGGAATCCTCCACACCGTAATACTGACATGGAGGCACGGCCATGAATGAAGTCCTTCTGAATCGACGTCACTTGGAGGATTCAGCCATGTTGGTCTTATAAACACTGGAGCTATTTTTTCTTAATAGAAGACAGTTCTCTATGAATTTCTGCAAATTTGGGTCGATTTTCTGGCTTGTAGTCCCAGCACCTCTGCATGACCTTGTAGGCTTCATCCGGGCACTTTTCAGGACACGACATCCTGTAACCTGCATCATAATGGGGTTTTATTCTGTAAATCATGCTATTCAGCAAATCACTGAACTTCAGAATAACAAACACAAGCATTCCGTTAAAGACGGGGGAAAAAAAACCAAATACAGCAGTGCACCGTTCGTTTATATTAAAGGGCTTGTTTGTGATTTTCCGCTACTGTGCACATTGGTATACCTTTTTCAACCTGTTCACGGGCCTGCTGGTTGGTCATGCCTGGATAAGGACACACACCCAGGCTGAATGTCTCCCAGAGCAGGATCCCATAGCTCCACACATCACTCTCTGAGCTGTATCTCCCTGTCGAACATTTAGAATCATATCAAGGCACCAAGGCACCTTTTCATTCCGAACGACCTCATTTGAAATGGTTTGTTTTATTTTTTATTATTTAATCCAAACGGTTGCTTGGGTGGAATTGTGTAAGCAGCTTTACCGTAGTTAAGCGCCTCTGGGGCAGTCCACTTTATGGGAATCTGCTTGAGACCAGAAGATGAGTAAATGCCATCATCTTCCTGCCGTGACATCCCAAAGTCACTGATCTTTAAGAGGTTGCTTTCTCCCACCAGGCAGTTTCGGGCAGCCAGGTCCCTGTGGGTGTCACAATAAGACATTAATAAATACGAATCGTCAATGATGCTATGCGTCCCTACCCGCTAGGGGTATGGTCAGCGAGAATACCGGTATAATTTTCTAGACGATGTAAAACATCCATATCGTGATACTCGGACGTCTTTACGTGACGACGTAATGCATTTACGCAGAGCGTTGTGCACTTTCAGTACGTGACTCCTAGGCGGAGCAACACATCCGGCAGAAAGTGGTTCTGCAGTGGAGGAGTTTGTCCCAAAAAGGGGGGCGACTACTTTGGTAGTGTGGAGGCGGTTTTGGTACAAACCATCAGATGTACAACAAACTACAGTGATATGTAAGCCATGCAAAAGGTCTGTACCAACAAATCTAATCTGTTTCACCAGCTCACGTAGCTGAGCACGAGGAGGGTCAAACATGCTGCGGAGCGAGGTATTTTAAGGTATAAAATATATTTTGTTGCAAACTGTATGTTGTTGACCTATATCGCCAAATATATCGTTATCGCCAAAGTCCCCTAGGATATCGTGATATTATATGAGGCTCATACTGCCCACCCCTATTTCGGAAACAGGCGACTCTCTTTAGTTATCCTCGTTTCGTTAACCTGCATGCCTGAAGAAAATGTCCCACTTTCCCGAGCGTACCTGTGAATACAGTTCTTTAGTTCCAGGTAGGCCATTCCTGCAGCTGCATCAAGAGCGAACTTCACCAGCTGCTTTGTCTTAAGGTCTTCTTTCTTCTTCCTTAAGAAGGACAGGAAGTCACCTCCTGTCGAGGGACGGGGAGGAAAAAAAAAAAAAAGGTCGTGTGCCGTGTCTTCCGAAGTAATTTCAATCGTTTGTTAAAATTTCAGCTAGAAGGCTAGTCCGTGTACCTGGCACAAGCTCCATTACTATATAAATGGGCTGCCTTTGCGTACAGACACCTATGAGCTTCACAATGTTGGGATGATCATACTGCTTAAGGATCCTTTTGGAAGAAGACACACCATGAGGAACGTTTTACACAACTAAACATTCAGTATCACATGAAGCACACTGCACTGGAGAGGCTTAAATGTGAAGGCATCCTTTCAAATGAAGCGACAATGGAATGACCTCTCGCAGCATTTCATTCACCTGGCCTCGGAGAGGAACTTGATCTTGAGATCTTGCGGGAGATCCTCTTTGCAAGTTTTCACAGCAACCGGCGTCTTATCTCTCAACATTCCTTTGAACACTTCACCAAAGTTGCCCTAATCCAAAACATTTGGATGTTTGCATGCGCCTGTTTATACTTCTCAAAAAGGACAGTGTTTTTCGAAACGCCGCATTCACGGGATGGACTTACCTTCCCAAGAAGATCTCCAAGAATGACATCTTCGTGATTAAGAATCCATTTTTTATCCTGGAAAGTCACGGCATCAAGGAAAAAAACGATTAGCTTGCACCAAAGTTTCGAACACGCAAAACTACATTAAATTACCGACCGGCAAACCCCTGACAACGACACAACTCTGTCATTTCTTAGTTTTCCATATACAACTCCTACGTAACACAACTCGTACTTCTTATCAATGGTTATTAATTCATACGTAGTTCCGATTGGTTTTTTTTATTTACTTGTGTGGTTCATGTAACATTATAAAATTTGTGTTGCATCCAAATACAAAGTTGAAACCTTAAATGTCGAAAACTAGAATACAGATATCTTGTTACTTAATCCCCATCCTAATGCGGCATGGTAACCATGGCAACAGCTGGTTCTGGTTTCTGAACTACTCGCTGTCCCAAGTGGCGCTCGAAAACTAGGATTACTCATCATTAGGTCACTTTCAAGTAAAGCAGCGATTGTAAGTGAAAGGAGTCCTGATCGATGCTTTCACATACACTGCTCCCAAAAATGTGAGGATCTTGTTGAATAAAATCAAATCAAACGCTTCTTTTTGAATTGCTTACTATTCATTTTGAAATATCCCCTCATTTTTCTGAGCAGTGTTTGTTAAAGCTGGCTCGAGTCTCGGCCTACTTTTTTACACGTGTTTTGTTAATAGACTGCATTCATAACATCGCTAACTACACGTTCTGTTTTTCTCTGAGCTCCTTTATCGCTACCAGTCACAGAGTCGTCATACGAAAATCCCCTGGTTTATTAAGCATAGCATGCCATGCTAACTAAACTTTCCTGCTAAGGACACAAAAACTGACTCGGACCAAGCGGAATAAACAATGTTTCTACTCGTACTTTCTATTATTATTATTATTATTATTCATATTCATTATAACCATGCTATTTTCTTATATTCTAGTGTTATATTTTCTATTTTATTGCACTCTTCATTACATTGTAATATATTTAATTCATCATGGTATACATATAAAGATCAAATATTATTTGTGTCTTAAGATATTTTTAGATTTAGCTTAGCTTTATATATTTAGCATTGTAGACAAGTAGTATTTTATATATTACTATAATCTCATTAATTCTGTATCTTAACTCAATTCTTGCATATATCATGTAGGCTGACGATGTTGGGTCCCTTTTTGCGTTTGGTCCTCCTGCTGTTGCTATAGGCCTGCTTAATTATGGCTGTGGGCCTTTGACTCGATGCTTAAACACTGCGTACCTGTATAGAATGTTTGGCTTTTCCCAAATACGTATCATGTACCCCTGATACGGCAAAATCCCCATCGTAGGACAACGCCACTGGTATTACATTTTATACTTGTATAATAAGAATATCTCATTTGAAAATCGAATGGCCCCCTTTACATAAATTGACGTTAAAGCTACCAGCAACTGAATGGATGTATTGGGGAAGCTGCGAAAACATTTACCTTAAAGACAGGATTTAAGAGCACGACCCCAGACTTTTTGGTAATGACTTGTTTTGTAGTGTAATGGTGCTCGATCAGTTGAGGAATGGTGGGGAATCCAGTGCCTTCAAAACGATACTGATTCTACAAAAACAAAAACAAAGAGACCAAAGCAAATGCTTAATATTTATTTACTCTTATTTATGTACTTTTGTATATACCTCGGACTCCTTCCATAAATCAATTAATCAGTCGTGCATCCATTCATTAATCCATCCATCCATCCCTCATTTCATCCATCCACCTATCAGTGGCGGAAGGGTGGAGAATCCAGGGCCTTCCAAGCCTTAAAATCCATCCATTAATCCATGGTATATATTGTATATATTGTGTACCATCCATAAATCAATCAATCCATCAGTCCCATCAATTACCCATAAATGCATTTATCCAACTATAAATCCACACGCCCATCCGTAACTCCATCCACCCACAAATCCATCCATCCCTAAATCCACCCATCCATAAAAAGCAACCAACCTTTTTTCCCCCCATCCATCCATTTATTTATTTATTTATTTATTTCTCTAATTGTGCATGTAGCAGTACTCACGTCAACAAACTGGATAATGAAGTGCCTCCTCTGGGCATCTGAGAAGACTGAGAGAACATACTCGCCAGGTTTGCCATGGCTTTCACGCACTAGAAAGTCTCCCTGTTGCTTGAGCAGTTCTTGTGCCTCCGTGCGGGGAATTGCCCCATGATACCATTCCTGATCCCCTAATGGCTTCTCACTGGTGGGAATCACATCAAAGAACTACAAGAGGGAGGAACAATTCACAACGAGATTAGACTGGATTGTGCTGTGTTCGTTTCAGATGTTTAATTCCAAAATATAAGCGCCGACACAGAAAAATCTATCATTTTTATTTGATTTCATTGGGTGTTGTTTTTTTTTTTTTCATAAACCTTTCAGTAATATAATTCAGATCACTTACTGCAGATGAGCTTAATACAGATTTTGGAGAGCGGATAATGCCAGCAATAGAGTGACGAATGGTTTCGAACTTTGATAGCCTGTCTTTATTTTTATCCTGAAACAAGAATAAGAGTGAAAAATATGAGCACATTACTGTAGATGGTGTCGGCAGCAAGAGTTTGAGAGAAAAAAAAAAAAAAAAAGAAAACGATATGCAGTATTCACGTCTCAGAAATCCTACCCTTAATCATACCTGGCTTTAAAAAAAATATCCAGATCTGCCAACTAATATTTTATCATCAATTACATCGTTCAGTGGCCCGTCTATCCTTTTTATTCCCTAGTCGTACATATCCATAGATTGTAATAAAGGATCATTTTTATTCTAATATAATATAATATATTCTAATAGTAATATAGCACATCCATAGCCCCCACCCCCATTACAAAGCGCCTTACTGTTGGGGACAAAGAACGTCAACAGGCATCCCTAAATATCTTAGTTGGTGAAGGCTGAGGATTCTAGGCTTTTGGTTACCAGTGGAGTCTCCTCTTACTGATTCTCAATAAGACGACCAGGGTCAAGGGGAGCATTATAACACTGCTAAAAAACAGTGTGTTAAAAGATGTCAGCATGATTTTACAGTTACTGAAATTTAGATCTGGGGGCCTCTCATTTCTCTTGATCTTTAAGACTTTGCTACACCTTGAATGGAGTTCACCTGTAGTTTTCAATTCAGTTGATTGGACATGATTTGGAAAGACAAATCAAAGCAAAAAAAAATCAAGCCATGAGGAGGAAAGAGCTGCCTGTAGAGCTCAGAAGAAAAAAAAAAAAGATTGTGCGGAGGCACAGTTCAGGAGATGGCTGCAGAAAATCTGCTGCACTGAAAGCTCCCAAGAGCGCAGTGGCCTCCATAATTCTTAACTGGAAGACGTTTGAGACAACCAGGACTCTCCCTAAACCAAACTAAATAAGCAGGAAAGGAGGGCCTTTGTAAGAACTGAACAGTCACTCTGTTCCAAACATCCTGGGAGAAACTTCCAGAAGGTCCACCATCACTGCAGCGCTCCAACAATCTAGGCTTTATGGCAGAGTGGCCAGACGGAAGCTTCTCCTTAGTAAAAGACACATGAACGTCCTACAAAACAGGGGAAGGGTCTAAAAACGTTCCGAATGCATTTCAAAGTAGAGTAAATTGGCAATGCAGCGAAGGAGACAAACATTTTATACAGAACATAGAACACTGCATACACATCCTCATGTAGAGCAAACTGGCAAATACCGGCGGCACAGGGCACAAGGCGGGAACAACCTTACACCCGATCCCAGCCATCGTAGGAGCCCAGGGTCGGGATGTAACTCGGGACCTACGAGCTGTGAGACAGCTATGCTAACCGCTGCACCGCCAGTCTAGAAAAAGAGACCTAGTTTTTCCCCCCACAAGGGAAAAGTTACAAGCCTTACAACTGAATTGACAGATCGTGCATCCTCCTCATAATTGACCACAGGTGGAGGCTCCTTGCCCTCATTCTCCTGCATCTTGTGCTCCAGAATCTCCTTTTGAGAACTAAGTTTAGCCTGTGAGCAGCGCAGAAAGTGCACCATCTGCCTCAGTTCCTCCAGAGACTGCTTCTGACTCAGCAACACCACCATGCTAAAAGAGAAACGGCAGAAGAGTTCAACACACACTTTTACTCATTCAAACATGCAATCATGAAAAGATATCGCCCTTATTGTATAACCCCCCCCCCCCCCAGAGTACTGTGTACTGTAGTGTAAATATGTTCAACTTTGAAAGCTGGGACAGTTTCTTCCAATGACAGTGTGCATATTGCAGTGATTTTAAAATCACAGGCCAAGGAAACGCCCATGAACCATTATTTACTGAACGTTCCGAGCAACTGAAATCACAGCACATATCACTTGCAAAGAAATCCAATCCATCCATTCTCTTCCGCTTAATTCACGCGGGGTCACGGGCCAGCCGGTGTCCGTCTGGCAACTCTGAGGGAAATCCATCGTAGGGCACACACACGCACGGTCACACATTTTAGAGACACCAATTAACCTAACACGCATGTCTTTATATGTACCCGGAGTAAACCCACGCAGACACGGGGAGGACATGCAGACTCCACACAGAAAGCTGCCCAGGCCGCTCCACCCTGGGATTGAACCTAGGACCTTCTTGCTCTGAGGCAGTGGTGCTTCTTAATTTCCTTTATGACTTCTCATTGGGATGTTTATGAGTTGTGGCCTCTTCCTATTTATGGTTCATTCATTCATATTCATTATGTTTTTGTTTTCCATATTTGAAAAATCTTTCCTCCGCATTCCAATGGGTGACTCTTATTTTGAACATGAACCCTGGCTTTGGAACAGGAAAGGGAAGTGTGGCAGCCATTTTCATGAAGGATCAAGTTTGGGAAAGACAGGCCTGCTGGATCATTGCTGCTCAAGCTTTTTTGGTTCATCTTTGTTCTTGAAGATTGGATCCCCTTTAACTGTGGAGATAACTTGAGGAACTGGGTGAGCTCATTCCTGTGTTTTCCTTTCCATTGCTGGACCTGTTTAGATTTTGGAGTATTTTGGGACATTGTTTGCTTGGATTATGGTGTCGGTTTGATAGTTTTTAGACTTTTTGATTCAATAGAGACTATCTCTGTATTTTGGTAACTATTCGATCTAATGGACTTGTGCAGCAGGTCTTTTTTGCTGTGTTTTTTTTGCTATTTGCTGATAGTTGTTAGTGTGTTGTCTGTCCTGGGGAATGTTAAGTAAAATCTAACTTGTGCAAACTGTGGTATTCTAGTGCTCACATGTTTTTCTCATCCAAATTAGTGTTCGATGTTTATTAGTGACTGCTGAGTTTGGTCACATTGTTACAGCATAAAATAACCCCCAAAATAACAAATACAAATGTAAAGCAAAATGGTACTCAAAGTAACATCTAAAGATTGTTGCTCTACGTACTCGGACTTCTTCTCACAACTTTTGGCGTACTCCTCAATTTTGCTCTGCAAGTCAATCATGAGCTCTTCTTTACAGCACAGACTCTTCTGGGTCTGCAAAAGGTCCTCTGTTGTAGATTTTAACCTGAAAACAGTCCCAACATGTCAACAAACACTTTGATTTCTTAGCAACTCCCCAACTTTAGAGAAACTACAAACCTTCTGACTTAATTACTGACTTTTGAACGGAACAAAATGAGCAATATTTTTTTTTTTTTAAACCCAGATTCTGAAAAATGTATTATATACTATACAGTATACTATATTATAGCTGTGTGCTTCAATCTAAAGTCTTGAAAAGTTTGTAAGCACCACATCACAAGGTTTGCCTTTTTCTTTCCCAGATGAGACAAACTCACATTGCTTGTAAACTTTCTGCCGTTAGATTGTTCCACAGAATCTCATTGGCTTGGAGATTTTCGGTTTCCTCTAATAGTGAAACGTCAAATTCAACGTAAGGTTCTTTGGTAGCAGGTGATCTAGGAAAGGGATAGAATGCAGGATGATAAAAAATTAGAAAAAGCAGAATTCTTTTCCTTAACCGCTTAATCCTGGTCGGGATTCACACTCATACTCGTACTCTAGGGGCACTTTGGAATCACCAGTTAGCCGTACACACGTGTCTTTGGACTAGGACTAAACCCACACAGGACTAAACCAACACAGATATGGGGAAGGCGGGCAATCTACACACACGGGGGCTCCGGATTTGGGTTCGACCCGGGGACCCTGGAGCTGTGTGGTGACGCGCTAAGCGCTGTGCCACCACGAGCATTAGTTCTTCCTATATAAGGAAGTATCTTTTTACTTACCCATAGACTTCGATAAAATTGTCATACTCTGACGCAGGATCAATTTGTTCAATAGAAGTATGTATTTCTTTGTGGACTTTCACTATTTCGTCCGTTAAAAGGCTGGTGATTTCACTGTACTCTTCAAGAATCCCCTTCCTAAAATAGAAGGCAAAACAAGAACATAAGTGAAAATCACATGGTTCCCAGAGGTCGTATCAGGAATGTATCCATATAAAGCTGAACCGAAACACATTTAGATCAGACTGTAATCTGATTGCTCAGACCACTTCAGACGTTTGTTTGAGAATCAACAAAGCACGACGTATTAAACCATTAAACTAGTGTAAACGTCTTTCCACCATGTCTACTAAAACCCCACTCAATATTTTAGCCCTTGCACCTGATCCATTAAAAATCCTACAGCACGTGCATCCCCGGTAAACACACTAAACTTGTACATTATTATTAGTAACTTGGCTCGAACCCAATAAACCATTTAGAGGGAAAATAATAACCAGTTGAGTGGGAATCCTTATCTAAATAATCCATTGTTTTTTTTCATGCCAATCCAGCCTTGACTGAAATCTAGGAAATTCCTGATATGTCTCACCTGGGTATGGTGGGTCAGACAGGTCCACTACAGGTTATCTTGCTTAAAACGGCCTAATCATTTCTCAATTCAAGTGTCACGGTTACATTTGCAGCAAGAAATCACACCTATTTCATCGCCTTATTAATTGCTAAGTTGTTCGGAGTTCCAGCCTCACCGCCTTTTGATCCGTATTTTGAAGCGGATGCCGTTTAGTTTTTTAAAAATGCATTTTTAGAAATGATATGTATTTCCTTTTACCTTATAGATGTTGAACAAGCAATTTACAATAATAATGGAAATTCACAGGGTCGGGGAGAAAGCCGAAACAAGCAACTAAACTTTAGACTTCAAGCCACAAACAGCAAAAACAAGGGATTTTTGAGAAAGAAAAGGCCTGAAAGCACTTGGGTCTTTGCCAAAGAATGCCAAGGAAAACAAAAACAATAATGCAGAGAACAATTATGTTTAATTACTGTCAAAATTACAGTATTATCAGTTTTGCTGAATTTGGGAATTAACAACATTGTACAACATCCTAAGAAAAGAAACTTTAATAAGATATACGGTCGAATCCGCTTAATGGGAGCAGCTGCTTATTCGGATCGAATCCTAAAGTACAGAAACAAATCCTATTATATACGTGTAATTTTATTCGCTTATTTGGACCAAAATTCTGTTTAATCGAACCAAAGAACGTGAGAAGCGAATAAGAAAAAGAAGCCACA
>JAUZST010014273.1:0-10682 GCA_034779995.1 Parotocinclus haroldoi
CTGACTTTACTCCGTGTTACATTTATATCGCCTTTAATTTTCTTATATTTTTAAGTAGGCGATTACAGGATTGTTTATATAACATAAACGACGCACGCTTTTTAAAGACATGTACCGTCTAGCGCAGATAAATGAGGGAAAATAGCGAGTTTCGGCATTACCCATGATGCTTTGCTGTCCTAATTTGCATAGTGTCGTAGGCGCGCCAGATTTTTCTGTTTCTAAGTTTGAGGCACCACAGTGTAACTGATGTTTTACTGTCAGATTATTGTGCAGTAACACCCGAATCTGATGCAATACTAATCTGTGATGTCTCTCATTCGTGCGTCCCCCCACAAACCCTATTATTTATGTTTTAAGTCTAAAAACAGGACTGTGTTTGTAAGAGTATAAAAATAAGTATAAAAGGCATAGCAATATATTTAATGTTATTATATATGAATATATAATACAGTTATACAATGTATCTATAAATACTGGTCACAAAATAATAATTTCTTTATGAGATATTTCATTTTGTGCGCAGTATATAATAAGGAAATACACCCGGTGTGTGTGTGTGTGTGTTAAAGGGAAAATGAAACTCTACTCAAACTAAGCTTTATTTTTCTCATTATCTCTTTTAATTTTGAAATTAAATGAAATTCTTAAACTTGCATTAATATAATCCTAATCTTTTTTAAGTGATTACCATGGCCCTGCTTTTTTTTTAAAAAAACAATATTAAAATTCTCTGTATTTTTTGTAAACTAATAATTAAAAATAAAGTTGGTTTGTCTTTGTTTTTGAAACACTACGCACTAATCCCGGTCTCTTTTTTTATTTAAAGTACATGTTATTCCAATGTTGTGCTTTAGGTGGCGCTGCTGGGGATGGATATCGTTTCAGCTTTAGTAACCAGATTACAAAATCGCTTTAAACTCCAAATTGGCACAGGTAAAATCGAGCATTGTGTTCTACTTTTTTTTTCTTATTCTACTTTTAATGGTTAATTTACTTTGATTCATTTCTAAAACTTCTAATTCTAATTCACTCTGTTTTGGAGTAATATAGAACAGACCCATTCTCACCTGCTATCACGAGCATGTTAGTCTTCTAAAGGGTTTCTCTGACCTTTTGTTTGCAGTCTTGCCCAGCCTAATAGACCGTTTAGGTGATTCCAGAGATCAAGTACGAGACCAAGCTCAGACCCTGCTGTTAAAAATAATGGACCAAGGTGCAAATCCTCAGGTATGTCCTCACCTTACAGGAACTGCTATGCTTTTACTGCTTTACTTAACATGCTCTGTGACTTGATTATTTTTTTAAATGTGTTTTTGCAGTATGTATGGGACCGGATGCTGGAAGGATTTAAACACAAGAACAACAGGACCAGAGAAGCTGTTTGTTTCTGCCTTATTTCCACTTTAAATATGAAAGTATCTGCTGCTGCACTCTCTTTGTTAAATGTCCAATGTTTTGTCCTGAATAAAAATGATTTCCTCTTGCTTATTATTACAGATATGGAGCCCAGGGTTTAACGCTGAGCAAGATTGTGCCACATATATGTCATCTTTTAGGAGATCCCACAAGTCAGGTGAGTTTAGATCTGCTTTTGTTTGAACAGATCTTTTTAGTCACGGTTATGAGGTAGTTGTTAAAAAAACATGCTTTTGGCGCCATCTAATGGCTAAAAAACGAATTGACTAATCGACTTTTCATACGGGTTTATGCAGTTCAGAGCTCCTGTATGACAGTGCTTTATTCGGTGGTATCATGGTGTTTCCTGTTTATCTTCACAGGTTCGAGATGGAGCAATGCACTGCCTTGTAGAGATTTACAGACATGTTGGAGAGAGAGTACGAGTGGACCTGGGGAAAAAAGGACTGCCACAATCAAGGTACCGCAGGGATTACTGGCTTTTAAAACACATGTGCTTACAGGCCGCTTTATCTGACCCCTCAATCGTTGCTAAAGTTTGTAGACATGATTGTTCTCCTGGGCGACATGACGGACATGATGATGACACTGTCAGTTCACAGCTCCAGAGACCTGGGTTCACGTCTCAGAAAGCCGCTGCTTTTAGACAGTTTGAACGTTCTCCCAGTGTCTGTGTGGGTTTCCTTCTGTGTTACAAAGACATCTGCTAGGTCAAGTGATGTCTCTAAAGTGTTCCTATGTGTGCCCGGTAATGGACTGGCCATAAACCCGTGTTGCTGGAGGCTCCATCCTTCCAAAGCCCTAAATTGGTTGGAAAATGAATTAAGAAATTATATTTTTTTTTAGAGATGCACCAATTTGCAATTTTCTATTCCGATCCAGAGTTCGGATTTTTTTTTAACATCCAGCTTTCCGGTTTGTTGATCAACGGTTTGTTCAATCTGTTTTTGCATCTTTTTTAAAAAATGTAAAAAAAAACTTTTTTGGCCTGTTTTTTTTGCCCCTGATTTTTGTGGTAATAGTCATCGGGATGAAAATCTGGAGTCTATCGCACAGGTTGTCTGCAGACGTGGCCCTTAAATGGAGTAAAAATCCGCCACTGGTCTAAGTAAGCACTAGTGGATGTTCCCCTCCCTACTCAATAGGGGGCAAATCAAACTGGCTCAAGTGCAAAATGAAGGCAGCGTACGCCCAGTGTGAGCATGACATCGCAAGCTGTTGCTCCACCTGACACGTGTGGATGAAGTTCCCGTTTTGGGGTTTCTGCACTTCAGTTCTCACTTATTCCGCTGAGGCCGTTTTCTTTCTGCCTTTCTACCTTTTCCGTGCAGGTTGAATGTGATCTTCAGCCGATTCGACGAGGTCCAGCGATCAGGGAACATGATCAGTTCTGCAGGTCAGTGTACATTTTAGGTCCTGGTGTAGATCAGTGGAGGCTTTAATGCGAGTTCTGTGTGACCACATTTCTGCTTTCTTTTGTTTTCTTTCCACTTCCTTTTCTGTGCACAGCCATTATTGTTTTTCCGAGCTAAACGAAAAGCTTAGTGAGGATTCAGTGTGACATGTAGCATTAGAACTGCAAAGAGAATTCAGCATGCTGATTAGATGGCAGTATGGAATTACATCCGTCTCTTCTCACTCACTCTTTATAGCTCCTGTGTTTTAATGCAGCACCTTGGTGTTTCTCTATATCCTCTCTATTTGGGTGTTCTCACACTATAGCTGCTTGCCTTGTACCCCCTTAAAAGAATTCATCTGTTCCTGACCCCCTGACGTTAGCTTTTGGCCTAGATTTGTAGGTAAACAAGAATTACCTGCCTATCGCTTCCATCACCGCTAGCCGTTTTTCAGACGATCCCTACGTTTCTCTGAATTTGGCTATGAGGGATGTAACAGTGCTGTGTGAAATTGGTGATCTTTCTGGGTGTCAGTTGTTGGAAGTCTGTTGCTATGATACGGCGGCTGCGTTCCCTGGACATCACAACCATCAGTTCTTCAGTTACCTGTGACGAACAACAAACGTTTTGAACTTTCTGTTGTTTTTCTTTGAACCACTAGAGATATTTCAGTTTTCTGGACATAGCCTGAAAAATAGGTCCCATCACCCATTACTTTCTGGGGTGTTCAGATATGTCATTTTCCCTGAAATAAAAGGGGCGTCCTGTGAATTTTGACTGACTGTGTCATATATATATATACGCCTTTAGAGCCTTTAGAGCTCCTCAAATTGCGAAGCCCTGCTGAGTGCGTAAAGACAAAAACGAAGCTGGGTCATACGTGTCTTGATCTTTGCAGGTTTTCCCGATCTTCAAAGTCTGCCTTTTTTTGTTTGAATGTAGTGGCAAAGTCAGCCCTTTCATACCTTTTATACCTTGTAGAATTGTGATTTTCAACCACTCGTACTTTCTTATGGATCCTGCTGACCTTGTGTTCCATGCTCGGGCATGGTTTGAGATCACACTAGGTGTGCTGTGCTTGAGCCCACCTCTTCCAGTGGGTCTGACCGTCACCAGACCAACATAAATTCCAGCAGGCGCCCGTAACATCCGAGCTACCGGACCTGTCAGGGAACTTGTGTAGGCAGAAAATCAACTGTATTGATAAATCGATCACCTTTTCTGTTGTCCAAGTAGAGACTGGACCGCACCACCTGACTGACCTCCTTAGAGCTTTGTAGCCCATGCTAGTCATATAGTACGGTCCTGTTGGGACTGTTGGCTGTCTCTACATTTGCACTGTTATTCTTAATTGTACATTGAGAGCTTTTCTTCCTGATCCGTGCCTGAAGGAGGAGGTGGAACAGGCTTGGTGTTCACCGCACCTTTTAAAGGTTGCACACATCAAAGCCTCTGCCGCCGGTCTGCACCATTCGCTGGAATGCTAAAGGCTCCTCAGTGTAGCAGGCCAAGTGTGGGACTGAAAGCAGAGAGGGTATGAGAGGAGGTACAGAGAAAGAAGAGATGGGATTAGGAACGGAGGTGAAGTAGATGGGTGGGAGGCAGTTGCTGCTGCAGGCTCTTTTTTTGGATTGAGGTGCCACATTGTGTACGCAGTCACAAGATCAGAGTGAGCGAAAGAGAGAGAAGAGGAGAGGAGAGGAGAGGGAGGGAGGAGGCAAGACGGAGAGCTAATGCATGCTATGCAGCGCGAAGTAGCAGGGCTAGCACCTACACTCACTACACACACTGTGTTGAATCGTAGCAGCTCACTGGACATGAGCACAGAGGAAGGTAAGAGCAGAGCTTTCCAGGCGTCTAATGATGTACGGCTTTCGGCACCCGGCTGGGATTCGGCCCAGAAGCTGTGAGTGTTTACCCTGTATTTATGCAAGGTTCTTCTTTCAATTCCTATCCCATGTATCTGACCTCATTTGCATTCACAACTAAGCAGGTGCACTCTTCTACAGCCCAATGACATCATGCTAATTAGGGCTTTAATCACCACCCGACGGAGCACAAGCACTATGTGTCTTATTCGGGACTGGCTGCATAGCTTTTTGGGACGACTCCCTTCCAGTTGATTGGGTTGTTTCTTTAAACTGTGCGGTGTGTGCTTACATGTAGGAAAATCCCAATAATTATGGTTGATCCCTTTGGTGACTCTTTTAGTGGCCAGACGATTGGATTAGTGCTTAAGAATCATTCAGACTAGCAGATCATAGCCGAAACGCTACAGTTTGGGCAGCGGCATGCTGGAAACACAGAGAATGCGTGTGTTGGAGTTTAATTTTAGGAATGCCATCCAAAGTGCATCTCAAATAAGGTCAGACTGTTCAGAGGGAAAGTAGCTCAATGTTTCTTTTGTCTTCTGCTCTGGACTGTCAGTTAACAAGTCCAGCGTGCTGGCTGAATAGACCTCTACCCACGTGGCATCTGAACGATGAGCCAGGGACACTTGGGGCACCAAGAGAGTGGCATAATAGGAAGAAACCAAAGTTAACAAGTGCTGGGAGAAGAGACCTGTACCCACGTGGCATCTGAATGAAGAGCTGGAGACGCTCGAGAGCCAAGAGACTGGGAAACGGTCTAAATCTAAGTCAACAGGTCCTGTGTGCTGAATGAATAGACCACTACGGATGGGGCATTACCGCCTGTGGAGGGTGGGGAGGGGTAGCAGTGTTCTCCAAGTTAACTATAACAGTGTGCCAACGAGGCACTTGGGGCACCAGTATACTAGGATAGTGAAGCTAGTGTCCTGGCTGAATAGACATCTACCCACGTGGCAGCTAAATGATGAGCCAGGAACACTTGGGGCACTAAGAGACTGGCATAGCGGGGAAGAAACCTGAGTTTGTGTACTGGGTGAACAGACTTTCTACCCATGCGGCATTCAAATGAAGAGAAGGAGATAAAGGAGAGTGGCAGACTTGAATAAAATGGGTTTACCAGTCCTGTGTACCGATTGATAGACCTCTACGCGTTAAAGGTCAAAACAACAAAAAAAACTGGCTTTGGGTGTGAGTTTGGGCTCCAACATGCCAAGTTCAATAGCATGGCAACGGTTGGGAAAACCCAAATGTTCAGTGTGGTGACGAGGTACTTGGAGCACCAAGAAACTGGAGGGGTGGGGTGTTGCCAGATAGACTGGATGCACCCTCGCCCTGGAAATGAAGATGTTAATGGCGAGTGTTCTTGCTGGGAGGATAATTGAGATGTCGAGTACCATTGCCAGATGATGCAGAAACAACTGCTTGTAATTTGCTTCTTTATTGTACCGCTGGCTGTAAATGGTGGCGCTTTAAAGCTCAGAACATGAGGATTTGTATCTGTTTCTGTAGTGAATGTTCTCTAAAATAAATAGATGTAACTGTTCTGTAACTGTTTGGCCGTGTTTTCATGCGATGCTGGATTAGAAGAATATGATCCTACAGTACTGCGAAGGAGTCTCAGGCCATCATTAGATTAGATATAGGAATGTTTTAGCAATGCTAAAAGTCTGTTTGTTATGAAAACACAACCAGCAAATACAGGAAATTTTATGCTGAGATTAATCAGAAAAAACAGCTTAAGAAGATTTTCCTCCCTTTACACTTCAGCTGTAGCAGCGTCATCGGGATGGCAAGTTGACCTTTCGGTCTGAAGAAGCTTGATCAGGATTGGTCTTTTTGGTAAGCTAGCAGCCAAGAAACCGCTTTCTGAGAAGGGGAACCTGGTGAAAAGTCCATGTTTGACACTGTCATTATAGCACTGATAAAACAACAAATCTAACGGGGGCCTAGAACAGCACTGGACATCCTTACAGTATCACAACAGGAGTGTTCTTTATCTGTCAATTTGTTTACCCTGCTCAGACATGGCTGCTCCTTAACTATAAAAAAATGCAAAAGGACACTGATCTTTATCCAGCTTATTGATGTGTTGTTAGACTGTGTGTCTTTTGCCATCTTGGAACTTGAGTCTGTCAGGTTACCTTCTGGAAGCCTTTGTGCTCCGAGTACCTCACTTATAATTTATAATTTATCTTTAAATATTGCTTTATTTTACATGGATTATGACAAGTGTGACTGCTTTGGCAGTCAGGAGACTTAAAGGCTCAACCTTCTGCTCAATAGTCTAGCACATAAACAAATAACCGTGAGAGTGGCTCCATATTTTTTATAGTACCGCACAATAAAAAGCTACTTCATATTTTGTATCATTTTTATAGTTGTGCAGTTTTATGCAAACGTTTGGCCATCCCTGGTCAAGTCGCCCGCTTTACTGATTACCTAAATGATAAGAACACAACAGTTGTGGGAAACAGTTTCTCTACACTTTAGCAAGGGTTCACGACTTAACTGTTTTGTTTAATGGTTCACTGAAATATGCAGAAATTCACAAAACCTGCCGTTTGACCAGAGGCATCCAAAAAATTTGCACAAGACTGTTAAGTGCAAAAGGTTTTCATTGCACGAATAAACTGAATTTGTACAATCTGAATGACCCGCACACAATCAGAAAACAGCAAAGTATTTAAATTTGACTACATAGTGTTACTATAAGTCCAAGTACCCAACAGAGTCCATGTTTTTTAACTTATTGGAACCCTTGGAGTGTTTTAATCCCTTATCCCGCTCCCTTATCCAGTCTGCTCTACTGATTGGTGTTAGGAAAAACAGTCTTTTACATTTAGTCACTTGGCATACACCCAAACTCATTTTAATTAGAGCTGATAAAATCCAAGCAAATGGGTTTTACTAGGACCCAACAGTGGCAGCTTGGCAGAGATGGATTTTGAACCCTAGACCTTCAAGTCCACAGTCCAGTACCTAAAACACTAGCCTACCACAGACCCGTAGTTGCATAATTCTTACCTCTACCTACACCCTCCACGTTTGTTTTTGGTTTGATGAGTGTTTCGTTTTTAGGTAGGCTCATGATTCGATCCACAATACTGAGTCCATGATTCGATTTTTCTCACAATGATCAATATTACATTTGAAAATACATTTCTTTTTTTTTCCCCGAAGCGTAAACAAAGCAAACCAGTGCAGAGTACTAACAAAGAGCTTTAGTCCTCTGCGATAAAAAACTATTTTAACAACTAGAAATATAAATAACTAAGTGCTCTCTGAAACTGAAAATGATTTTAACCAGTAAATACACAAACACGCTATCGTTAAATAGTGAATACATGAAATAGCTATTATTGTATTTTTGTTTGTTTCATGCTTTTGCCTTTACCTATTTTGAGACCGCGTTATCATGCTCAGCACAAATGTCTTTAAACTTTTCGGCTTTCTCCAGTTTCCATCGTATAATGGAGGATATGCCATATACGACGTGTGATTGTGCCTTTAGCTGTTGAATTAGATCTCATAAAGACGACGCACGATACCATTTTATATTGCTTGCTTTGTGTTCGTCTCTAAAAAACAAGCTGTGGCCGTACGCATGATGAAGGGAGGAGAAACCCCAGTTAAGCAAGCTGGAATACCAAATAAAAACACCTTTGCAACATTTGTATTTGCAGCATTAACAAATGGTGGCATCCAGAGCATCTCATACGCTCTGAATTGAAGGTTGAGGACGTTGCTCATGCATTGAACATTGGCAGATTAGCAGTGTTTGGACTTTAAGAGTAGATGGGGAATTTGAATATACAGGAACCAGATGGATTTCCCCATAAAACATATTGGAAATATATGTACAATATTCATTATCCAAATCATTTTCCAGAATGAGCTAATGGAGGTTGGACTGTATTTGGAACAGTTGAGTTCTTGCCTGTAATTGTCTTCCTGAGCTTTGAGTGGTGGTCATGTTTCAGCTACGCTGAAAGGTCAGGAGGTCTGAGTGTTTTCTGTCGCTGTTGTGAAAGGAGTATCGGTTCACACTAAACAGAAGTGTCCTGTGTGTCCACCAATTATTCATTTGCTTTCTGTTTAATCTCAAACCGGTGGGAGAAAGTTTGCATTTCACAAGTGCAATAGGAAAAGAAGTTTGCTCGAAATGCTTTTAAAAGGTGTCCTTAGGATTGAGAAATCTCAGTTTCGTAAACTCCGCCAGCGTTAAGAAAAATATGGCAACTATCTTTTTTTTTTTCACTGTTAAACCCTGGTTAACCCAGAAGTTATGAGGCAGCATTATAAACACAGAAGCAGGGGTGAAACAGGATGGTTAGATATGTGTGTGGTTGTGCTTCAGAGAAATTAGAACACTTTTTATAGAAGAAATAAGTAAAATATGATCCTGACCTTCTTTTACGAGACCTTCACGTTAAACTGTCAATGTCCTAAAGTAGGGCGGTTGCCAGGTCTGCTTATTCTAAAGGCTTTGTTTTGATTATTTTTCTCAACTGCAGCATTATTTTCTTCCAGGATATGGCAACCCTGAAATTAAAAGTCAAGTCAAGACATATTTATTTCTATAGCGCTTTTTACAACGGAGCATTGCCTCAAAACAGCTTTACAATCTTTACAAATTACACTTATTTTATAATTGAGCAATTTAAGTTGGTAATAAAACAAGTAACAAAATAGATTGAAAAACAAAATAGATTTTAAAATCAGTCCTCAGTGGGAGGTCCTTGGAGGGAACGTCGTGTCTTAGTGACTCAATGATGGAAAAGGAGTTAAAGGCAGAGAAAAGGCTATCAGTACTTTGTGGAGACCCTGAAACGCAGTATAGTTAAAACAGTGAAGAATTCGATTTTTAAATGTACTGCTTACAAAAAATAGGGGGGATTTCATCTTAAACTTTGGCCCCTAAGGGTTAATCATGCGCGTTTTACAGTGTACCTCTGTTTGTTTCTGTCTTTTTTTCATACAGCCACTTTTCACTGATAAGAGCTTCAGTGTTACTAAAAACGGCTTAAAGAAAGAGCGTACTGCAACACCGAGCTTTTGTGACTCTGACTGAAGTAAAGCTGATCCTCAGGAACGAACCGAGGCTTAAACCTCCCGTATTCTGGTATAGTTTTTTTTGCCTCATCCGTCTCTTAATAAGGATTAGTTTGTGATATGGAATGGAAGGTGAGCTGAGGCATCACACTGCACAAGCTGCACAATGTAGAGGAGAATTGGTATTGTCATTCTGTCGCTCCACGTTGTGCTGTATTAAAACCCCGTGATGAATTCATTAATTCATAACTCATATCATCATTGCTGGCCTGTATTCTTTCAACCAAACAGTGTAAGCGTCTCAAGATTGATGAGGACAGTGAACGCAAAATACACTGATTATTTATTTGGTAAACACGTGCACTGATGACAAAGCCATATGGTCAGCTGGTTTATTTCAGTCAGACCATATCAAAAGGGAATAACGCCCCCTACCTTCCTAAGGTTCGCTGATCATGCAAAACTTTCCAGCAACATCAGTATTTTCAATGCCAGCAAGCATATTCTCTACATTCTTTTCTTAAATCATTTATTTATCCATCCATCCATCCATCCATCCATTATCCTCCACTTAATCCACACGGGGCTGTGGCAAGTCTGGGCACACGCACACACAGTCACGCACACAATCACACACTATGAGCCACTCTAGAGATACCAATTAACCTAACACACATATCTCAGGACTGTGTGAGAATACCGGATTAAACCCATGCAGACACTGTGCTGCTTTCCTTTATTTATATATTATTCTAGAGCAAATTGTCTTAAATTGATTATTTGATTATAGTATATACAGTTGAAATGTAAATGTAAATGAATCCGGTTAACGGGACCACATGGGGACGGGATGGTTTCGGTCCTACTAAGCGGCTGGTACGATTAATCGAACATGCCCTATGTTACAAGACGGGACGTGCTATAATTTATATAAGATATTAAA
>JAUZST010014274.1:0-10681 GCA_034779995.1 Parotocinclus haroldoi
CACACACACACACACACACACACACACACACACACACACACACACACACACACACACACACACACACACACTTTAGAACTAGCCTTGGGTTTGCTTACATCTGCTCAGTTTTAAATAAAGCACAATCTAACATTCCCTCTAGAAACCCCTAATAACTGTACCCAGCTGCTCTGAGTTCCATGCAGTCTGCAAGTTCTATTAAAACTAATGTTTCAGTTCATGCAAGTTGCAGTTTATAATGTTTGACACAGTTACACACTGACTGATGAGGATTTAAGCCAAATGTATAAGGTAAAATAAATTCATAGGCTTGCTTAATAGATCATTATGGACAGTTTATATACTTAGAATTTATTACCAGAATGTACATTTACAGCATTTAGCAGATGCCCTTATCCAGAGCGACTTACCATTCATACAGTCTTACAATCCTAGCAATTGTGGGTTAAGGGCCTTGCTCGGGGACCCAACTGGCCCCTTCTGGTCTATAGTCCAGTACCTTAACCTCTAGGCTACTACAGTCCTACATTCATCATAAGCATAATGGGCTTAAGCAGACCTTAAGGTACATACAGGTTTCTGCTTGCTCACTTTTACAGAGGTAGTATGTGTTAGTAAAAGTTATCATTATGCAGAAATCAGTGCAACCAGAAATGGTGTTTGCCAAGAAGGACAATGTACCCCCAAACACCCCGCTAGTACGTCCCAACCAGAAGAAGTAAAGTTAGAATAAACTATAGTCTGATCAGCGCTAATATCAAAATCAATCTTATTCATCGATAAATGAATCTTATTCAATCAATAAACAGCATTTACCAGTCAGCAAGGATGGCAAAATGGATCTCAAAGATCCCCAGTTAGAGTCCTGGACTGACCTTTACCTGTGTGGACCTATTTCCCTAGGGTACAAGAACATGTGAGCATGTGTATGTCACAAGCAATGTCTAGGATTGAGTTATGCCTTTCATAATGTGCAATGTTGAGCCTGGATTAAACAGGTATGATATAATATGAAAGAATAAAGCAGATGAACAGCTACAATTACCAAATACTTAACAAACGATCTCAAGATGCCAGCGCAATCTGTTTTCAAGGAGAGGACACTGTAATTAAGTATACAGGACGCTCACTATAGAGTGGAATGCTGTTGTCCGAGCAGTTAACGTTAACGTGCCACACAGGGTGCATGCAGTATACCACAGTTTGTCCATTCGTCCTGGACTGACAGGCCAGTGGGAGGATTTCCTACTCTAAATTCCCTCAAGAAATGAGTGAATAGACTCAAGGGGACGCTCTTGACCAACTGCAGTGACTACAGAGGATCAAATGTTTACTAAAGATGATTGAATGAGAAGAATGAGTTTGGGGAGTGGTGCAGCTGTTAAGGTGTTAGAATATTGAGCAGAAGGTTGATATTTCGTGTCCAAGTACCACCGAGTTGCCAGTATTTTTTACATTGACAAAGACCCTGAACGGCTTCATCTTCCCAGCTGTACGTCTGAATAAGGGGGTGTGAGAAATGCAAAAGATTTTAAATCACTAATCAGAAGGTTACGTTTATATCCACCAAGCTTAAACTGCTGATGCTTTGACAAGACTCTTTAACATGATTTGCTCAGTGACTCTGTGTAAACCCATTTAGTAAAATCGCCAAGCGTGGTGCAGTACAGGTGTGCGTTCCATTCTGTGAAGCAGGTCGCTAATAGAAACGCACCTCGACTGTAGAGAGATAGTATTTTTGTGCTACTGTAATTTAATAAAAAAGGGTATTTTCACAGGAAAACTGTGTGCGTCAATGCAGCACAAATGCATCAGAGATACTTTGGAAAACATGAGTGCAACGGTACCACCTACACAGCACCTGAAGCCTAAACTGTTCCACATATCACTCCCCCGAGGAAGTACACAACACAACAACATTAATGATCACACGCACTGTAGAACCAAAATATAAACGTTCTTAAAGGAAAATAACGTCATATTACGGCATACGTCTCTGGCTGCACACAACCAAAAAGGAATGAGTCCAGTTGAAGAAACACACTAGCTTCCAGAACATCAGCTTTTAAACACTTGGAACCTTAACGTAGGTAAATTCAGAGCAGCAATACTAGTAGGAAGTCAAATGACCGGCACTTTGAAACTTCTAGGCAGTTAGATAAGTTAAGCTTAGCACAATTTTTTCATTTCATGTCTATGCTTGTGTCTGTGTCCTAAAGTTATTATTATTATATATCACAATATTGTACAGTAGTTCCTACTTACACAGATAGTTAATGCAAAGTAAATCCATATTCATGAAAACAATATTATTAGAAAATATTTATGGTTATAATTACACTTGAACCATTTATTTTTTTTATTTAATTTTTGAGGTGTAAGGTCCGAAGTTAAAAGAGAGATTTTTATTTCATATGATAATTCATTATAAGTGTTAAGACCTTGTTGCTTGATATGAACGGACGTTGATCAGACGGTCCGTAAACTGCGCTTTCCTGTATTAGCCATTCAGATAAAGGGATTAATTGTCCATGACACTGTTGTGTGACTTTAAGGCAGAGTTGATGTGGCGAAAAGGGACTCTTGGTCAAAAGTGTTTGATTCTGAATTTGGAGTTCAAGTATTCAGATTCATTCGAGAATAGAGAGACTGCAAGAAAAATGCTTTTTTTCACAAGAACACACCTTGGCCGTCCCCTTGACTTTCAGTCCTACTTCTAGTGAGCCGCTGTGTGAGCCAGCGAGCATTCATCACATTAGGCCGAGTGTAAACAAGAGACAGAAGGAGACAGGGAGGGGTGTGAGACGCATCGCTGTCCTCTGAGACATTCAGACAGGTCACCACTCACGAGCAAGATGTTAGTTTTACCGAACACTATAGGGAGTTTCCTGGAGTGCTACAGAGGTTACGTCCTAATTATGCTAACAGAAACCCTGGACTAGAGAAAGAATCAAAAGCAGGTGCAGGCGTCTGTGTCAAGGCTGATCCACCTGATCAGTTTCAGTCCTCCTGACAACAACCATTGAGACATAATGTTCCAGGGAGTCCTAGAGATCCCACGAGACAGACACCCGTCTCAAGGGGTCCCCAGGTTCCCACAAGATTTAAGGACGAACCCAATATGCAATAATCCACAGACAGACAACAGATCATGAAAAAACAAAAAGGTATTTATTAAAGAAACAAGCAAACAAGCAGAAAAGTCAACAAATAAATGAGTCCATGGGGGAGAGAGTCCAGAGACCTGGGGAGCATTCAGAGCAAGGTCCTCGTGGACTGTGGGGGTCTGCCTTGTGGATGGGATAGCTAAGCTGGACCCTCGCAGAATGTGTGGGACCCGCCTTGCTGTCGTGGAATCTGGAGAGCTATCTTGACTTTGCGACAGGAGTACTGAGCTGGGACCCGCCTGCCGTATGTGAACCAGGCGTTGCATCCAAGACCTGGGAAGTCCACCTAAGCGATGGCACACCGAGCACCCAGAGCTCCAGCTGAGGCTGAAACTGGACCTGGAGAGCGTATCAGCATCAGTGAAAATTAAAAACGGCGCGTTCACAATGGAAGCTGAAAACAGAAGCCACCGAAACAAAACTGAGTCCGGGGGAAAGGTAGAAGGTCAACAGGAGACGGATACCATGAACAAACAGAGAATAGTAAATTAAACAACGGCCAAGAAGAAAATCTAGCCCAACACGGCAGTACGTAACCGAGGTATCGACACCAACCAGACATAAAACACTACGGAGGAATCGGGAGCAGACACAAACAAGGCGGAAAACAAAACTTAATTCAACAACGAAAAAAAACAGCCTAAAATAGTCGTGGAAATGATTACGAAAGTGAATAACAGGTGCAGACAATAAGGAGGCGTGACCACAGAGATCGGCATAGAAACCACAACAAAAATGACACGTGTGGCGAGAAAACAAAAACAACAAACACTAAGAGAGGGTAGCAAAAGAACACCACAGGGGAAAGGAACGCAGCGTGGGGGCGAACCCTAACACATAAAGCCTCTCTGCAGAATTTAGGCTACTGCGCTTCTTTCAGGAGTCTGCATTATCAATCTGAAGCGATCGAAGAGCGACATGACAGGGTTGTAACTGGGGATGATGATTGGCCTTGGATGTTCTAATCACGCCCTTCGCATTTCAGTCAAAATCAAGGTTAGCCTCGATTCACGCTTTTAATTTGCAATCGTCAGACCCGGTCCTGCAAGATTTATTGTGGTGGCATCTGGCGCCTACACCCTTACTGCACAGGCACCTTTCCGAAATTGATTTTTCCCAAGCAATTAGTCATTTCAAGGGCTCGACTGTTATGTTTTTACAATGCAGACACCCTGGCCAGTGGAAAGGATTGATATTTTCATAGCCTTACCTTGAGTTTGTTTCCCTGAATCGACTTGGTTCAGTAGTGGTGAATAAAGAGACAGGTTCTTAGATTAAGAGAATACTCCAGCGTGTTTCGGCTGCATCTCTGAGTCCTGCATTTGAAACAGTATGAGCAGTTACCAGTAATGATTGACTGGATCAACGCACGTCCTGATTTAGAGCGATGAACAATTGGGTATAAAGCATAAAGCTCACTGGCTCAATGTTTTTCAGATTGGTGGTTAGACATGCTGTCAAAATATTTGAAATGAGAATGTAAAAGCTGTAATATGGGGGAACTTTGGGGATGGATCATAAAGTAGTTATAAGTAAACAGGATTTAAGTTCAAGAAAACATATTATAGGTATAGATATCTTATAGATAGTGATGTTTCTGGTAATCTCACAGATGCTACAGCTGTGGTAGATGGAGATTAAGTCGAACATGCTGAACTACTTCTTTCATTCTTCATCAGAATGCACCCGGCAGAGAGTTTCTAATCTTGCAATGTGCAGCGCGTTGCGTTTGCTGCGGCTTCGAACGGAGGCAGATTAATGAGTGGTATCGGGCCGGTCTGCCAGCACATCCCTGCTTCTTAAGAAGTGCTCAGATTAATGAGGCCAGACTTGTTCAAGACTCCACCAAACATCTGCTAAAATGCAAACTTTGCTTATTCGGAGCATTTTTTTAGACCGTCAAGAGAGTAAGAAGTCGAATGTCTTGTTAAACTGCTGTAAAGTCATTCAGCCAAAAACGATATTACCCCCTTACTAAACCTGTAGACATGTTCGCTGTATGAGATGTATGATGCTTGTTTCGTTTTGATCTACAAAGCTAACGATGCTAACAGTTTTGCAGCATCCAAACATCAGGCATAAATATCAACACACCCCCCAAATGCCACCAAGTACAGGTGTGGGAATTCATACATTTTCATTGATACCATTGCCATTCTCAAATCTGCTTTCTGGCCTGATTGTTTTTGCCTTAGCAACCAAACCTTTTAGTTCCGTGATCGTTTAGATAGCTTTATATGTCTTATGTTTGTA
Organism: Parotocinclus haroldoi; assembly: GCA_034779995.1. Taxonomy (NCBI): domain Eukaryota; kingdom Metazoa; phylum Chordata; class Actinopteri; order Siluriformes; family Loricariidae; genus Parotocinclus; species Parotocinclus haroldoi. The sequence continues at coordinate 5,421 of JAUZST010014274.1, forward strand.
TCGTTAGACAGTGCTACCTCGCTGTTCGTCGTGAATTAGTTTCAGAAGACTCATGACACGTACAGAGCATATTTATTATTATTATTATATGTATTAATGGAGTTGTGTTGTACAGGAGCTCCCTGATTTATGATGGAGATATGCTCTGACAATTCATCCAAATAACCCAATGGATCATAGCGGAGCCTATTAAACATTATCACTTACTTTAACCTACGATTATAAAATAGTTATTTTATAACCTTATTTTATAATAAGGCGTTGAAAAATCATGTAATTTACTGAGCAACGGATAGAAAGTAAAAAGTAAAAGCAAAGCACTTACACTATTGGTGAACTATACTGGTAAATATAGAAGAGAAGCTGCCATAAAAGTGGAGACGTTACTGAAACATAAATACGGAACATTTTGCAAACAGCCTTGTTTACAGAGCGACTTCTTCGAATTACATCTATGGCTGAGAGGAAATTTTCCTTTAACCCCAAATGTACTTTAGATTGAAACTGATTGCGTTAGCAAGTGTAAACACAGCCAACAGACAGCATTCATATTCATTCCAGTGGACTTTCTTTTCAGTGGGTGACGGTGAGATCTTATCTTAGTCCAGGTCTGAAAAGTTCATCTACAACCCTGCATTTCTTCATGAAACTCATTTGGTGTTTAGATACAGTCCTATGGTGCCGTCCATCACGTAACCATTCAATGTTAATGAATGTTTATTTTTTTACCTTATTAGCCTCATTCTGATGGGAACATACCCCAATACAACCAATAACACATCCGGGACGCCCTTATCCAGAGCGACTTACAATTCTGGGTTAAAGGCCTTACTCAGGGACCAAACTGTGGCAGAGGTGGGATTTAAACCCTGGACCTTCTGGTCCATAGTCCAGTACCTTAGTACATATTACACAGCGCAGTACATAACACACAAGTGGCCGTATGCCATTTCAAATAAGGCCGAGATTTTTAACACCAGTAAACCACTTTTGCATTTTTTTATTCATTCCAGTGATGTAGATATAAAGAACTCACCTTTTTGTTCATTCCAGTAACACTGGGTGTTGGTATGGTCATTCTGTAGCTCAGCTAAGTCCAGATCTTCAACCCTGACACCCATTTCCTTATGAAACTTACGTTGGCATTCACATTTATTCAAATGGTGCTGAGTTGGGTTGAGATCAAAGTTCTGCCCAAGCCAGTAAAAATCTTCTAACAAGTTCTTCTTGGCAAACCATACGATGCTGACCTTGCTTTGGACTGAGAGGAACTGGCAGGATGACACTTTTACTCAGTTGTGGCAAGGAGCCATATAATGAGCCATAATACCGATATTTTATGTTTGGAGATTACAAGGATGCCTGCACCTGCTACTAACATGTCATTCGTTCATTCTCTTTTAACCACCTTTATCCAGTTCAGGGTCGCAGGAGGATGGAGCCTATTCAGCACTAGACACGGTGCACAGGCTCAGAACAGGTGATATAAAATGATCCACTAGTTAGAAAGACTGACCATGTGTTTGATACAGGGTTCCCACCCACAGCCTCATTTCTTTCATTTAAAGAATAAAACTCATAGGGTTAAAACAATCTGGTAGGAGAAGGGAAAGGAGCCAGCAGGGAAAATAGAGGTATTGATCCAGCACCTTTGTCTTTGGGCAGAGTGCAGTGGGATCTCTCGCCAGGAAAAAACAAATCATGTTGGCGTAGTGATGGATGTTACGCTCGAGGATGCGCCAGCGCTGCCATCTGGACGCCCGGCACTGTATCTCAGCTTGGTGCACAGCAAATTAAATTTACATCCAGTGTAGCCTCTCCTCCTGGCAGAGGCGCACAGAGACCTCCCTCCCAAAAAACACACATGCAGCCTCCAGGCACTATCACTGCTGCACAACACATGCTCTTTTATCTTGTCCTAAAACAGTGCGGTCACCTACGTTTGTAACAGAGAAGGCAGAAGAATACCAATACAATGGCAGCTATACTATTCCCATCATGTTGATTTCAGCCTTCAGTTCTTTATGGAATGATTGTTTATTATTCGAGGGATTATCTAGGGTTTTCCTTTCCCGAGAGCCTCAGTTAGCTTTGCATTGCTAAACCATTCCAGACGTAATAGTTTGGAAAAAGTATTGGTTGATAACTTTGACGCAGGAACAGTCAGGGGCTGATTTTAGTTTATAGGAAGGTTTAAGCGGACTGTACCGTTTAACAGTCATTTAATCAATGTCCAGTCGCTTTAATTTCTGCTTCTAATTATACGAATATCATAAAAGGATCTGTCTTTTAATATTGAGGCCGTAAACGACTTTTCATCTGATTGCAGAGGCACTCACAAGCAGCACGCTCATTAACAGGAACATACGCGTGTCTTCCAAGTGTGCTGTTAGAACATTTTGGTCTGGTTATATGTTTCACTCTATGTTGATCCTTGAGAGGAACGTGACTGATCTAACACCACGTAACACCAGCCACGTCATCGGGTTGAGACCGAGGCTCTGCCCAGGCCAGTAAAAATCGTCTAACAAGTTCTCCTTGGCAAACCATATGATGCTGACCTTGCTTTGGACTGAAAGGAACTGGCAGGGTGACACTTTTACTCAGTCTTGGCACTGAGCTCCTAAAAATGAGCCATAAGAGATTACATGGATGCCTGCACCTGCTACTAACATGTCATTAAAGAAAGCAGTACAAGGAATTTTCCTGAGAATTTAGGGTTGCGGTTACAAAAAGGTTGAGATAGGCACCATTCTTTCTGTCACTGTTGGGCCCGAGGAAGACCCTTAAGACCTATGCCAAGACCCTTGGCATCTCTTTGACTCCAACATTTTGTATAAATATGGTTTAACAAATGTCTAAGGTTATGCTGCCTTGTTAGCTGAGGACATATTGCTCTGCATCACTGGAGAGGCAACTTTTTTGACTTTTAAGATTTTTTTTTTCGCTGATCATTATGCTGGAAGGTGAACTTACATAAAGCTCTCCTCATGCCCCGTGGGTAGTGCTGCCTCTGGATCCTTACCTTTGCACGTTTGGTTCGAATCCATCAAGGACAGTAAAATTAGGTTATCATGTGCCAGTGAGAAAGGTGAAAATGTAAAAGCGCCATTGTTAGAAGCACACTGAGCCGCTCTCCAACATGCAATTCATTACTGCTGTTTCTGCTCTGTGGTTGGACACGATTTGTGGAGGTTGCTGGACTTTTCCTGACAAAAGACACATAATTAAAAGAAATGTTCTTTGAAATACGACACACTCCGCTCTCTCAGACCATCATCGCCGCTCGTTATTCGTGCCTTGTGCCTTTATATTCACTAATTTGCATCACACAGATAGAGGGTCATTCGTTTAATCAGTGCTGCTGTAGTTCGATTCCGTTACTGTGAAGTTCAGGATTTTAGATGGCTACGACTGAGTGATTAATTTGCTGACACATAATAAGGAGGACAAGAGGGACACGATTTTGAGCTTTCACTGAAGTGCTATGTACTTGGACCTGTCAAATACTAGACGGAGCCAGGGCTGGTGGCTTTAAAGTACAGCTATGTGTCATCGATCTTACACATTCGAACACATTTTTATTTTAAAAAAAAACTGTAAAATGAAATAAAAATACTTTAACCCTTGATATCGTAGCTGTAAACAGCTGGTCACACCAACAGCCAATCAACTCGAATCCACAAACAGAGGCTAGAGTTAAAGTTTAAGAATGGAAACCTGTCATTCGTATGTGTGTGGGGGTGAATAGCTTATCGGGTTAAGCGCTCCCCGGCTTGCTTGTTAGCTCATGTTTGGTTTAGACACTGTTTTAACGCAGTTGATGTGTAAGTTACACGTGGTTGTGTGGCTGACCGATACTGTAAATGCCATTCAAGTATATGCACTTGTCCTAGTGCAAGTAGTACTCCTTTGTTTTATCACACTACCTGCATATTCTCTCTAACCTATAACAATATAAACTGGTTCACGTTCACTTGTTGTGTCTCTGTTTAATCTGGGTGATCTTCCGTGATGTTCCTAATCCCGTCTATCAATGCATTTCTGGCAGGTCCACCATGTCATCCTCCTTAAGTGCTACGGCATTCCAGTATACAGGGTCATAACAGAATGTTACTGTATTTTCTATAATTATTGTGAATATCCATACATTACAAAAGGTTTAGTATGTGTATAACAGTTTTGCCCAGTAGAGTTACAGCAGTATTTCTATTCCTCCTGTTGCTCTCATTTATCCAAATTCCTATTTAACAAGGTGACACGTCACATGAGGTGATCAGACCTCAAAAGCCTCACATAAACGCCCTCTGTCTAATTCAGAGGCCTGGCTAGAGTGTACAAACCAGTAAAGTTTCAGATCAGTAAATATCTTAACGCTTTAATATCTCAATCTCTGTTTTTCTCCAGACCACAGACGACCTGTTGGTGGCATCGGCTGAGTGTCCGAGTGACGACGAGGATATTGATCCATGTGAGCCAAGCTCAGGTGGGTTAGGTTAGTCATCTTTTTTATTCCTCCTATTCTGGCAGTGTCTCAACTTTTCTCACCACTCTTTCACCTTCTTTCCTCTATACTAGTTCAGTGGTTGGGAAAAGTAAATGTGGAAGTCAGTAACGGAACCCAAAATGTTCCACGTGATGAATTCCACGTGAAGAAAATCGCACATCGTTTGAATGTTTGCTACCAGTTAATGCTCTATTGGTTTGGACATAGATATGAAGATAACAGGGACGTGTTGTCATGTATTTGAATCGATGTTACGTGTTGGGACCCTGTTCTCGGTAATTAAGCCAACGCTGAGGCATGAGGTAGGATTTTTAGTCTAGTGGAATCTCTGTTTTCAGGCACTGATTATTCACAATGTGCTTCAAGCACTCTAAGCTATGACGGCTCCCTCTAAGGTAAACAAACACTGTCATCCAGAGATAGGGGTTCAGCTTATGCTGAGAAAAATACAGTACCTTAATTAACCCTCTTGGGCCTGAGGGGAACCTGAGGACCATGGCAGCTGTGTCATGCTCTTACATTCAAGTCAATTTATAAGGAAGGGTTCAGGTTCATTTCGTAAACCACCCAGAAGACACCAATTATAAAGGAAATATGTAGACGCTGTGAAACTGTATTCCTCTGTATTCCTCTCAGAAGGAAATTGAACTCCAGTTTGCAAGCCAAAGCTTTTGGGAATACCACGGGAAATGGAGATTTGTTTCAAAATTGGATCTGGAAAAGGAAAAAATATAAGCAGCCGGCATAAGACAGA
>JAUZST010014275.1:0-10681 GCA_034779995.1 Parotocinclus haroldoi
CTATCTACAACTATTATTTGCATTATTCTGTTTGTTATTGTTGTTTCTGTTTGTTTTGATTCTTGCTACTGTTACTTGCATAATTATTATTATTGCTACAGTCACAATTATTAGTGTTAGCGCTTTGATGTCCCGTAGTTCAGGGGGCGGGTGGAATTGGGAATTGTTTACTGTGATGTAAAAAAAAATTGCAAAACTCAAAATAAATTATTCAAAAAATAAATAAAATACACAAACACCACTTCTTACTAATAGAGTGAGATCCAATGGGAGCAAGCAGGCCATAGACTAAACTGATTAGTCCTTCACTGGTGAGGAAGAAGTTTTATAGGAATTTTCATGCTAAAATGTGACAAATCTGCACGTTCAGATGCTGCGATCCGTGTCGGTAAGGAAATGGGCCCTGGAAAGAATCCTAATGTTTTGACTGCACACTTTATCTCCATAACATTGAGATTCACTGATGAATGCTGACAATGCTCATACCGGAAAAAGACCTTGTTTTCCTATTATTGTGCTCACAAACTGCTGGCACTACATTATAGTGTGATATGAAACGAAAGTGCACGTAAAGAACACAGTGTAACAAATAGAGAAGCACTAAGGAAGAGAGAAGGAAGAGTTTTATAACCTTTTATAAACAGCTATATTTTAAGACAGTCAGTGCATTTCTTGAGCTTATAAAACTGCAGAAAAAAAACTATCTTTTATGTTTTCTTAATACTGTAGTTAATACTGATCTTTGATATGCCATCAAAAATACACTAATATTAACAATGAACAATTTTGAATTAAAGAAATGTATCCCTAAAATGTGGTCATGATCATATGAGAGATATTTCTAAATTAAACTAAACAAAATGACACCAGACCTAAAGACAGTAAATAACTGGTCCCTACGGTTGTTGGTAACTTCTCTTAACTTCTCTTAAATGGGGTATCTTAATCTACTAAATTAAATTCACTAACCCGTCACAATGAACAACGATCCAGTAAATGGGGGAAGTGGAAGGTGTCACCCCCAGTGTTCCTTCTATCTGTTTCCAACAACAACCTGGGTTTGACTGTGAAAATTTTTCAGAAAAGTGTCAAAGTCTCATTAAAGATTTAAGGATTCTAATCGCGCTCCACCAAACCCAAAGTTTTGTGGCAAAAGTAATACTACTGTCATGTAAAAAAATGAAGTAAACTCAAATGAGTGTTTGAATGTGGTCTGACTCATTTTGGTTTGTTATAGGCTGCTCACCCCCAAAATCCCCAGCCAGCCATCCAATGCAAACCTACCCTTGGTTTGAGGGCTATTAAGACTATACTAAAGCTACACAAATCAAGGGACCATAGGAGAAAGCTAATGCCATTTATATGACCAATGAGTGAATAGTAACAACTACTGGTCATATTCTTGGTATGAATTAATGGCCAAGTACTGCAGTAACTTAAGCAGTAAGTAAGGTTAAAAAAAGTAACAAATCTCAAACATTCTGTTGAATTACAAACTTTTTAGACAGCCATCAGGCATCATCAGGTGCTGTGTACATTATGAATCACATTAACAACTGTCAACTATGTAGGTCATGTCAGGAACCAGTGTTTGTCACAGTAACCAAATAATAAATATTAATACCAAGAGTGCACAGTGATTCCAGGGAGCACATGTCGCCATGACAACTTGCTCTCTTTCATCTCTGCTATGTCAGCCCATCTTTACTTCTCCTAAATACAGAATGTCAAAACAATTGTGCCAGCTGATTAACCAAACAGCAGTAAAACATATTTTAATGTTAAAGTTAAAACAAAACACAAACTATGAGAGTGACCACACTTGTAGAAGAGGTAAGAAAAGCAGCATAGCATATTCATATCATTTGGTTAAAGAAAGATCAATATCCAGCACTGATGCCAGGAATAATTACACAAAAATAATCCATGGGCAGCTCAGTGGCTCGGTGGGTTGCACCACTTCCTCACAGCAAGAAGGTCCCGGGTTCAATCCCAGGCCTCCATCCTTTCCGTGTGGAGTCTGCATGCCCCACCTTGTCTGCGTGGGTTTACTCCAGGTACTCCGGTTTCCTCCCACAGTCCAAAGACATGTGTGTTAGGTTAATTGGTATCTCTATTGTATCCCTTAGTGTTTGACTGGCTGTGTGACTGTGTGTGTGTGCATGCCCTACAATGGATTGGAATCCCATCTAGGTTTATTCCTACCCTTGCGCCTAGAGTTGCCAGGTTGGCACCGACTGGCCCGCGACCCCATATGGATTAAGTGTAAGATACTGAATAAAAGGTCCATGGTACTAGTTGCGTTCTTTAAGATATTGTGTTTGTCCATATGAGGTTTAAAGACGATACAAAACACTCCTGTAAGTCACTCTGGATTAAAGCGTCTGCTAAATGCTGTAAACATACAATGCCTATTGCAAATCATAATATCCCTTTGAATTAGTCACTCTATTTTAGTCACTCTGACATCAACACCTATTAATTTTTCTGGCGTTAAACATTTTGCTTTACAAAATTATATTAACAAGAAAAAAAGACAACATCTATAAAAAGTAATAAAAACAAAAACATTTATTTACAGTGTTGTATATGTGGTCATATCCAACCTAACAATTCAGAAAGCCACATTTGCTTTAAATAGAGCCACTGATTTGTCTGGATATGCCTCTAATAACTTTGCATATCTAGGAAAGTCCCTTCTTCCTTGTCTTAGTTCAGTCAGATTTTTTTGGACTGCCTTTTAACATGACTTAGCTACTGAAGTACAATTACCATTCTATCCTGTTTTCTTAGTCATGTTTGAATTTGGTGCATCCATTTTCCCTCATGTTGAGTTTCCAGAAAAAAACAACACACAACAATGTTCAGTCTAAAAAGTTAATATTGGTCTTTCTTTCTTGACATTTTTGTCACATGCGTAAACACACCATCAGCCATAAAGACTTGAAGTACTTTATGGTACTCCATGTGATAATTAATGCCTTTTACATCTTTTTGTATCCTTCTCCCTACTTTACATAACTTTTATCTTTGAGTCCGTTTGAAAGCACCAAGCTGAATTTACTGTTACCAAGATCTTTTAGCCATGTAATCACCAAGAAACCTGAGGAAAGAAAGCTGTGTTATTCTATGGTATTCAACTCCCTTATTCAAATTTGAATAGGTTATAATATGCAAGTACAACTGGATAAAAGTTTGATTTAATTTGTTTTGATTTTTGGATTTTAAAAATATGAAATAGGGGTGTCATGTGACAACAGTTAAGATATTCTATGGGCTATAAATTAAAGACAGTTATTCACTGATGACTAATTCATTCATTTTCTAATAAACCATCATAATCCATAGCCACAGCCTTTGACCAGATCAATGATAATGTATCAAAAGATTATCTACAATAATAATGTTTACTAAGGAACTGAACCAGTCAAGCCTAATAATTCTTCAAATAAAAAGTATGGAAGATAAGGGCAAAAAACCAAGCCAATTCATTTGGAGTATTTACATCACCCCTCTTAGCTTAACTAACCAGAGCAGATTTAACAAATCATGGGCATGCCAGGAGATGTAAGCAAGCAGAGCTGGTAAATCAACCATGCTCATCTAGTCCTGGCAAAACCTCTTGCTGCAATCATTCAAAATCAGAACAAGAGCAAAAGCTGAAACACACTGAATTTAAATAGACTGTGAAAAGTAAATCAGTGATATTACTGGTTTTGAAGCCTGTTTGTTGACACGTGGTTGAGTGAGTGCATGTACGTCAGCATTTTGATATGCATACAATGTTTATTTATTTTTAATTTGAATGTGAGTCCCTTGATGAGTTTTAAATTGATACATTATTAGTTTTCACTACTTGTGTACTTTTCAAAGCCATGCTGAACACTTCCTACTCTGTAATGAAACATTACGATCCAATTAAAGTGTATAAACCTGGCCCTTACTTACACATCCAATATGCAATATAAATAGTATAAAACTGTATAGCAGGAGACATGGCTATGTGCCTATAGGAACCCTGTGGACAGCTGCAAGGTAAAATACCTGTCTATCTTCCAAACCATTCACTAATGACCACACCAATTAATATCCTCAATTGTTCCTTGACAGAGGATTTTGTATTGGACCTACAGACTAGTGAGCTATTCGATTTTGAGGCCAGCAGGATAACTGCTGACAAAGCAGACATTCCACTGGGTGACAGCCAAAACTATGTTGTTCATAAAGCTTTGTCTGCAAAAGATGGACTTGTCCAGGCTTGCCACGTCTGACGGATTTTGTTGTCACCAGAGCTGTGCTAGCACAGCCTAACTTCAGTAACTGCTGCCCCCACTAGAGATCTTAATCATGTTATTGAGTTGATAGAGGAGGCTGCCAGGGTAAGTGTTTAGGAGACACTTTCTATCTGCAGCCTGATGCTAAATGTCTCAACATCCCATTTTCTACTAAACCTGCAATTAGAGTGCCACTTCAGGGTATTGGAGTAACAGAGTGAAACTTCAGATGCAGACCAAAAGGCTTTTGACATTTACAGCCAACAAATGAAGGTAAATGGTGTCATTTGTGTTAGCTACTGGTTAACCAACTTTTACATCCACATGCCAGTAATTACAGACGTAAACCATGCTAATTGGTTTACAAATAAATCTTGGGGCAAAGGATGTTTAGCAGCAGAGGCTGATGAATTCTATTGATCCTGGTACTATTGTCGGCACACATTTCACCTTGATTTTTCTTTAAACTGATATCTGAATTTGCAGCATCTGTCCACACCACACCCTCCACACCAACTCAGACTCCAGTGCCCACAAGGAGTGCTTTTTCCTGGCTTAAATAACACCACTTCATTGTCATGTTTTTTAAATAGCTCACGTTTGGAAAAGATACACGCTTTGAATTCCAAATGGTATAATTCTAAGCCTTGGCCTGAATGTTCTGTAAAGACTGAAACATGCTTTATTTACTCCCCATGCTTTTGCTGTTACACTTACTGCATTTAGCAGATGCTTTTATCCAAAGCGACTTACAATTGATACAGTCTTACAGTCCAAGCAGTTGCTGGTTAAGCTTGGAGGAGATGGGATTTCAACCATGGACCTTCTGGTCCATAGCCCAGTATTTTATCCACTAGGCTTCCACAGTCCCTGCTGTTGCTTATTGGGAAACAAAAATGCCAGAGATTTAGCTTTCACCATAACAAGGTTTTACCATCTGGAAAACAGCATTAGACAATGGTAAAGGATCATGCATCTAGTCAGAGCTATATGAGTCACATCTATGTTGGTCAGAAATGAGGCAGAGAGATCAAGCAGTGATTCTATCTTTAGTCTGTTAGTACTGATCCAGAAAACAATGACACTACATTAAAAGTACAGGGAATGTCTAGAATTATCCATAAATTAACTACCTCATAATGAAGCATCTGATGGTATTTTCCGGAGAAGTAAGTTCAAAGCAGACTGGAAGTACAATCGATTTTTGCATGTTGCAGTGCAGATTCTTAAGCAGTGTGATATTTTGCCTGTATCCAGTATCACATGGGTATAAGCTCTAGGTCTAGAGACAGAACTATCTCACAAAATGAAATTACCACTGATAAATTATGACAGCTTTGAAAATGCCATGCTGTGGAGTCAAACAAAAGTCTTTTCAGTCCCCTCTAACACACAACCTGTTACAAAAAGCTATTTTTGGCATTTATCTGAGTAAATAATTAACAGCTCACTTAAGTTATTTGTGTTATTTTTAAATAAATATTTACTTCTATAAAGCTTTATTAATTGTCTGATTACGACTGACTAAAATAAGAGAACACAGAATACATTACTGCACACATCACATAAAATCACTGCACATGAAAATTATAGTATTATCAAGAATTAACTGGATTAAAAGAAGGTAATTGTCAGGTACATATATACATCTAGATGTGTATCAGTGTGCCAAGCAGTTATGGCATCTGTAGTAATGTGAATTAACATATATGATTACAGTCAATGTTGGAAACCGTAGCAAAGACGACAAAATTAGAAATTTGGTTTTTGAACTGAAAAAAAAAGTTTATACTTAGCTGATATTTCTTTTATCAGGCTAGCTGCCTCATCTTGTGACATTTATGTTTTAACTGGCACCACAATATGCTACATAAAGGCCATGTCAATGTTCCTTTTAAACATGACTTCATCCATGCCGCTGTGCGATAGCATTTTTTTAAGGCAGCTACATAAATGGTTCTGTGCGAGCACACATAAATGGAGCGTATCCTATGTAACAACAGTGCAGTGACGTCTTGGTCATATTGAAGGATTTTGATCAAACCAGATAGCACATGACTGTCTTCAGAAATGTAGTCTCTTTTTGGTGAAATACAATTAAAATAGTTATTAATGGGTTAACTGTCAGTAAATAATTTATCAGTAAATGAGAGTCGATATGAGAAATGTGTCCATGTTGTTCCAAACCACACAGATTTCACTGGCACAGCCTTATTTATGATGAGAAACAGGTGTGTTTTTTATTTAAAACTGATGAAAAACACATGTACATGCAAAAGGCAATTTGGAGGAGATTCTTTATACTCTTTCATACATATGGTCCCAGTTGTTTTTAGTATATTTCTTAAACTGTAATAACAAAATTTACTCATTCATAAGATGTTGTAGTACATTATACACATAATAATTTAAATACAATACAATCCCAGTATCAAAATGCTCATTGCTGTAGAAAATGTGCTGGATCACTTTAATGACTGTAGTTGTAGCAACTGTAAAGGAATTGTATTGCATTGTATTGTGTAGTATTGGGAAATAAAAATCTGTCTTTATCTGTCTTTATATATATGAAAAAAGAAACATTATTTTAATAAAATTCATTTTCATACACATTGATCTACTTTGCGGGTGGCTCTGTGGGTCACACTGTCACCTCACAGCAAGAATGTCCTGGGTTCAATCCCTGGGTGAAGTGGTCTGGGTTCTTTTTGTGTGGAGTATGCATGTCCACATGGGTTTGAGTGTGTGAGTGTGTGTATAAATGTGTGTGCCATGCAATGGATTTGCACCTTGCCTAGGGTTCATCCTGCCTTGCACTCTATGCCGACGGCTAGGAACAGGCTCTAAAGTAACCCTGTTCAGGATTTAGTTGATAAAAATTCATAAATAATCATAATCATAAATAATTTAATTAATTAACGATTCACTTTGCATATGTGCATAAGAAGAAACTATTTTACCATCTGTATTTTACACAAGACAATTTTTGCTGTCTCTGCTACAAGCTCTGTGTCGGCTTCACCTTCAAAGTGCCAGGTGCCAGTCATTTGACTGCTGTGACTTTCTAATGGCAGGGCAATGCTGGATTTACCTATCTAAAGGATGTGTTTAAAGTGTTTAAAAGGTAATACCGAATGGCCTGTTCTGGACATTTGTGTTTCATCAAGTGGACTCATTCACTCTTGATTGTGTGCAGCCAGCAAGTTTTGTTTATTTATGTTTATACTCTATAGTGAACATTTAAGTACTGTATTTGCTTCTACAGTGTGAATGATTTCTATGTGTACGTTATGTAGTTGAATAGCCATGTTTTTGAACAGTTTGAAAGTGGATTTCATGACGTGCAGTAAAAATAATAATTCAATCAGTAGTTAATGGAGGGAGGAAGGGAAAGAGTGATATGTATTAGTTTAGGCTTCAGATGCTGCGTAGATGGTAGCGTTCAGTGGTATTTTTGACGCTTTTACATACTGTTTACATACAATTTATTTTTGTGAAAATATTTATTTACATGTAATTTCACATTGTGAAAATGTATTTTTACATTACAGTACCATAAAGACTATGTCACTATGGTAATGTCCATTTCACAGAATGTAACACGGTCGTTAAGTGGCGCATACCTGAACTATGTATAGAGGGAACCTGTACACATGATTCCATTACTCATATTGGGATATTCCTCCTTCCTGCATCCTTTAAATGTTAACATAACATTTACCCTTCTCATTGGCCACCCTGTCTGCTATCTGTTTGATTGGCTGTAGCTTATTTGCAAAAGTTCCTTGGTGTCCATGCACTCATATAAAAATGTCCACTGCAGTCTCGCTGGCTATAGTATAATTTGCTTTACATTATAAGTATACACTATGTACTATACATAGAACAAAACTGCTTACTTAGTTATAGTAAAAGTTTAGCTTAGGCAGGTGGAGGGTGTAGGTATGGACAGAAAAACAGTCCGAATGTCATTGCTTTCTTCAGTGTGTATAAACTGTGCATAAATTAACTGTATATCCTGTCCCCCACGTGTCCTTTACTTGATCTTTTACTTGAAGACCTCTATACAGACTCACACCAAGACCTTATTAAGTCCTCTGGTGTGCTGGGTGTCCACCTTTCACATTCTGCAAAGATTAGATTGCTTCAAATTACTCAGTGTGGTGGATTCTGCTCCTCTTAAAGGTCATGTATTGATGCCTGCATTTATATTCGAATGCATATTTGAGCAATAGGAAATAAACAAAAAGCTATGGCAGGCTGATTTAAACAGGCAAAATGACTCTTGGCATTTAGCATAAGCAGTTGCTGTGCCAATCACAGTCACGCCGTGGTGTCAGCAGTCCTCTCTCTTTTTTAGTCCTGAATATAGTCAGTTGAGATTTGTATGCAGTGAATCTCTTTGAAGCAGTAGGCTAATGTAGGTTAACTTGAATTAGCTTCCATAGCACAGACTAGGACTCTCCAACCCTTGTTGTAAACATTCATAATGAAGGCCATGTCTGAACGGTTCTGGTCACACTCACATACACCCCCTTTTTAATTGCTTTTGCATGTGACAAGGGCAGACAAAGGGGATCAAAGGGTCTCTCACTCTTTCCCTCTCTCTCACTCTTTTTGCCTCCAAGCTAAAGGTAATTATTCTCTCAAGCCCACGTCAAACAATCAGTGCAGAGGAAGGAGCTGGGGTAAACACCGGCCTCGCTCTGCATAACCAGGCCTTTTCAATATGTGACCACTTCGTAATAGTGCACACATCAGAGTAAACAGAACACGTGCTCAGGCCCATGGAAACATATAAACACTTTTGTATGGTCAACAATTATGCATAAAGCACACATCCATAAACATTTCATGCTGACTTATTCAAGTGATTATGTTATTATTATTTTTGTTTAGTAACATACTGCAAATTAAACTATATAAAATATAGAAAAGATGGCCTTGCTGCTTCAGGTTCTGTCAATGTTCAACCAATCAGCACAAGGAGTTCTATTCGATGCTCTTTTTACTGGCACATATAACAGCTCCAGAACTATTGCCACCAGTCAGGAAAGTATAAAAATATATGAAGTTTTAAAAAGCTGTAAAAAAGAACAACAGTTCCTATAGGCTACAGTGGCACGTACTTAATATAAAACATATAAAATATAAAATATAAAACTCTTAAACAATGAAGACCAGACTTTGATAAATCCCTGTTTTTTTAAATAAAAAGGCTGCCCACTAAAACCTGACTCTAATTTCACCTTAGGTTCACATACTTTTGCCACTCATAAATAATATTGTATCCTTTTCTTCAATAAATAAATGGGTAAGTTTAACATTTTTGTCTTATTTGTTTAACTGGGTTCTCCTTATCTACTCTTGTGAAAATCTTTTAAGTCATAGTTATGCAGAAATATGGAACTTTATTTGTAGAGTTAATACAACTTACGAAATGACATTATTATGGGTTTTTTCACATCTTCCTAAAACAAGTTACTTAGGTCATATGGTTGGATTCTAAAGGTTTAACAAAAGTTCGGAAGAATCGGAAGAATTGCAGGAACAAAATAACACCAGAAACACTAAATCGCTTGAAATCCACTGTGCCAAAATGTCTTTGAAGTTTGGTGAAAAGGAATAGCATCATTACAAAGTGCTAAATGCTTTACTGTCCCAACATGTTTGGAAATGTTTTGCAGGATCGAAATGCAAGTATGGATGTTTATTAACAAATGAAATGAAATTGACGAGATAAAGCATGACATACGCTATATTGCCAAAAGTATTGGCTCACCTGCCTCGACTCACATATGAGCTTAAGTGACATCCCATTTCTAATCCATAGAGTTCATATGATGATGATCCACATTTGCAGCTAGAACAGCTTCCTTTCACTGGAACTAAGGGGCCAAGCCCAGCTCCTGAAAAACAAACCCACACATAATCCCCCCTCTACCAAACTTTACATTTGGCATAATGCAGTCAGACAAGTACTGTTCTCGTGGCAACCACCAAACCCAGACTCGTCCATCAGATTGCCAGATGGAGAAGTGCATTTTGTCACTCCAGAGAACTGCTCTAGAGTCCAGTGGCGGTTTGCTTTTCGCCACTGCATCCGATGCTTTGCATTGCATTTGCTGATATATGGCTTAGATGCAGCTGCTTGACCATGGAAAAAATTCCATGAAGCTCTCTGTGCACTGCTGTTGAGCTAATAAGAAGGCCACATGAAGTTTGGAGGTCTGTAGTGATCTGTAGACAGTTGGTGACCTTTTCGCACTATGCGCTTCAGCATCCGCTGACCCCGCTCCGTCAGTTTAAATGTCCTATCTCTTCGTGGCTGAGTTGCTGTCGTTCCCAAACACTTCCATTTTCTTATAATACAGCTGACAGTTGACTGTGGAATATTTAGGAGCGAG
>JAUZST010014276.1:0-10680 GCA_034779995.1 Parotocinclus haroldoi
CTGCACTTGAACAAAATCCAGAAAGTGGTGGGCGTGGTCACCTCCCGCTGGTTTTGCTCTTGTCAACACAACTTTTCAGATTTTCTGACCTTTGATAAAAGCATCAATTCTCCCGGGGATCCCAAAAAACCTCCCATATCTCGCTGATTCGCTTTGTATCCGCTCTAAGTGACGACTTGTGGCTTCTTTTTCTTATTCGCTCTCACGTTCTTTGGTCCGATTAAATGGAAGTTTGGTCCAAATAAGCAAACAACATTACATGTATATAATAGAATTTGTTTCGCTACTTTAGGATTCGGTCTGAATAAGCGGCTGGTCCCAATTAACGGATTCGACTGTATTTGATTTTTGTCAAATATTCTCTACTTGAAGAAGTGTGCCATCTTGAGGCTTTACTGTTATTGGGTAACTGCTTTGTTATAGCATGAAATGAAAGAGCTACTCCAACTGTTTGTCTCGTCGTTGATACCCTCACCATTAGGGGCTTGTATTATGTATCGTCTATTATAATATCACAATTGTTGTTTTGTTTGTCAGTGTGAGCTGACATTATGGAGCATGTAACTCACTTTGGAAACATATAGAGTGTTTTTGACCTTTTTTTTTTTTTTTGCAAAGGCATAGCCTACACATTATAAACCAGACTATAAACCAGAGTGCTCTGAATGATAGTGGAGAACTGGACTATAGTGCTCTGAGTGGTAGTGGAGAAGCAGGCTGGTGTAGTTCCAAATTCGTCCTTCTTTATGTAGTTAGTGGATGGGGTTTTTGCGATTACAAAAGGGGGAAGTAGATTGAATGTAATTGCAATTGAAAATTAGACCATTTTAAAATATAATAAATGGGCTATTCCATGACATGTTTCATCTCTTAACTGTCATACCTCCCTTAATCACCTGCATATTGCCCTAGAAGGAAATTCTACTACTGAATATCAATCCGACAATGCACACCCCAATTCTCCTCCCAGATTATCATTTGTTTTGTGCTTTTAATGTTTTGGCTGAAATCATACCAAAGCTATGCTATATATTGCCAGTTTTGTGTAGAAAGCGGTATGCTTTAAAGAATACCAGTTTAAAATAATGCGTACTTGCGTTTGGCAGCATGACGTATCATCCGTTGTTTAGGGGGTAAATGCAGTTACAGATGCACAGAATCACGATGCATAAACACCTAGTAAACGGGGTGCGAGTTTGATTGTTTCCTAATTCTGCTTCTAAACTGGCTGCTTCTGCAGGTTCCGCTTATATTTGGGTTTCTTGTTGCAATGTTTTTTGACTGGTAGTGCAAAAGCTGGCTGTACGCTGAGCTGCATGAGATAGTATGAGCTTAGCCTGTGCTGCAACTAACATAAGGCTTGCTTTTGAGCTACTGAATAATGTCCGTGATAACTGGAATGAGGCAAATCTCATTTCTAAATCTTCTATTTCTCCATTAATGTGGACTTTTCCTAAGAGAATAACTATTTGGTCATGTTGAAGATCAGATTTTTGTAAACCTGCTTTTGTGTCACTGTCTTTTTAAACCCTCACTCTCTTTCTGTGTCCCTTTTGTGGTCTGCCTGTCCGAGTCTTTCTCTGACCTTCACTTTGTGCATGTCTCTCTGTGTCACTCACTGTCTCTGTCTTGTTTTCCATCTTCTTCACGTACATTGTCTCACTCTTTTTGCTGTCTTTCATATGACTTTCACTATTTTGTGTTACTCTCTCTTATTTTGTGTCTCTGTATCTCTCTCTCTCTCTAGTATGCCATGTTCCTCTCGCTGGTGTTCCTGGCTGAACTGGTCGCTGGCATCTCTGGTTTTGTTTTCCGTCATGAGGTGAGACACGCACGCACGCACGCACGCACGCACGCACACACACACACACACACCAGTCCTATCAAGTCATCACTCAGGCTACAGCAGTTGGAGACTCCATCTGCTTGAGGTTGGAACAGCTGAATCACATATTTTGTGTGTGCGCGTGTGTGTGTGCACAGATTAAGGGTACATTTCTGAGGACCTACAATGAGGCCGTCGAGAACTACAACGCGCAAGATGAGAGGAGTCTGGCTGTGGATAATGTTCAGAGGAATGTGAGTGATTATTTTGTACATCACAATATTCAAGTATGAATGATTACATTTATTGATACACTTTTCGTTCTGTTGAATCTGTTGTTTTTTTTTATTTTAAACACGAATTTAATGTAAAACAAAGTAATATTATGTACGATCTGAAATTCCATCTTTTCACTATCAGACTGCACTGTTTACAAGGTGTGATCTGCCGTAAAGCACTGGAATTGCAAATACTAAACAGAACTCACTCGGTTAGGTTTCACTGCACAAACTGAAGAAAAGACAAAAGGATAATTCTTTAATAGTTGAATATTTATATTGAACTAAGTCAAACTCTCAAGTTTTACTAACAACAGTCTGCATGTCATGTCATAAATTTACAAACTCCACTCCAGTTTGGAGAGAACAGGTGATAAATGTACACAAACTTGCTGCTCTAGCTCCAGGGGGCCACTGCTAATACTACTGTAGCGTTCCTCGGGCCAGGATAACGGGTCAGATACAAAAAAGCTGCTTTCACACCAAACAGTTCTAGGGTTCAGTTTGGTTCTCCTCTGGCACGGTAAAGCTTGGGCTTTAATGTCAGTCTGTTTGTCTGCCTTTTTCTATGTTTAACACAAACTCAGAGGGCATAGTTCTAAGAACTACAAAAAAGTTCCTCTGCTGCAAAAGTGATGTTTTTTTCTTAAGTACGGGGAGCAAACAAAGGTGTAGTTTTTTTTTTTCATTTGCAGCATGCAAAACATGCGAACTCTGAAATTATACAAGACGACCAATATAACCAGAGAAAAACAGACAATGGGAATCAAAAATATTAAGTACTTTTAATTAGTTGAGAGTAGCTAGCTGCAAACAGGTTTATGCCATTCACTCACATGGCCCACGTCTGTCAAAAAATGCCAGTAATAACAGTAATATTGTAGAGTAATATTTGGTTGACTCCCCTGGGTGGGTAATGAGTAAGATACATGCCTGATGGTTCTCATTTTTAGGTGTGTGCTTTCAGTCTACCTGTATAAATATAACAATACGATTTATTTTTATTCCCACTTTAGCTGCACTGCTGTGGCGTGTTGAACTATACCAGCTGGTTCAGCAGCGTATATTTCCCCACTAACGGTATTCCACCCAGCTGTTGTGCCAGAGTCACCGACTGCCACGCCTCAGACCTGCGCAACGCCACCATAGCAGCTACCAAAGTCTACCAACAGGTAATGCGTACACGTTTGCGCAAACATTTGTGGTCACGCATCTATACAAATCACGTCCTAACAGAGAAGCACATCTACTCGAACCAGACCTATGCCTGTGCAGTACCACCAACACTCACACATCTACAGAAAACCATGTGCTAACAAACACGTATACACATACGGGTACAATACCACCTACACAAAACCACTTGCTAAAACCCATACTCACATCGGCACAGTCACTGGTGCAATAACTCACATTTACACAAAACCATGTAGCCACAAACAGCAGCGTAATAAGAAGACTATGTTCTGACACACACATCTGTTTAATGTTTGTAGGGTTGTTATGAGCTGGTGACGGCCTTCATTGAGACGAACATGGGCATCATTGCTGGTGTGACGTTTGGAATTGCTTTCTCACAGGTAGGACTGGTTGTGGGTGGAATTCCTGGTGGATTGGTGGGGGGAGGAAGTTGTTCGCTCGGTGTATATAAATCCATCCATCCATAATTTTCTGGCTTAATCCACACCGGGTCGCAGGCCAGCCAGTGCCTACTCAACAACTCTGGGCACAAAGGCAGGAACAACCCTAGACGGAGCGCCAGTCTATCGTAGGGCAGACACACAGTCACACACTAAGGGCCACTTCTAGAGACACCAATTAACCTAACACACATATCTTTGGACTGCGGGAGGAAACCGGAGTACCCGGAGTAAACCCACGCAGACACGGGGAGGACATGCAGACTCAACACAGAAAGGACCCAGGCCGCCCCGCCCTGGGATCGAACCCGGGACCTTCTTGCGGTGAGGCAGCGTTGCCGCCCCAGTTTTAAAAAAAAACTCTGAGCACCCCAGAGCAAACTAAGCCTCTCGCATCCACTGTGATGTCTGGGGGCCCGGACCCCAGATTGGCCACCATGGGTCTAAGGTAAGCAAGTCATTTTTTAGAGGCCATGATGTTTAAACATCAGTTGCTTTTCTTGTCATAAGGCACTGCTTTTTTGGCAGGACTTTTTTCTGGAGTGCGTTTTTGTGCCAGTACCTCAGTACCGCAGAGTTTGTCATAATCTTCATAATAAACGGCATTGTCTGTATTTTGTCCCCTGGTGCGGTTTGTTCACTCTTTTTTTGAGGTTGAACCAACCTCTCTTAGGTCGAACGATTTGCGGAACTAGAACGGTGGGTGCACTCTAACCTACCTGGCAACCTGAATATAAAGTTTTAGGCTGTATTGCTTTCAAATTGAGTGGCATGGCAGATACTATCGTAGGAGATACCCACCACCCCCTACCATCTAGATGGTCCAGTGCGACTGGTTACTGATTTCTGTGTACATCTAGACAAAGAAAGCTTTTTAAAAATCATTTATTTGTTTGTGTTCTGCGGTACAAAGTTTCCATTATCCGACATCCGCAGTACTGCATTACAGTACAGATGCATGAAAACCCAGCAAGCTACTTTGCCTTGTGTGTGTGTGTGTGTGTGTGTGTGTGTGTTTAGTGTGTAGAAGCCTTAGTTATTTATGAATCCTTGGCTCTTCTTCCTGCTTCCTTCAGCTCATCCCCATCCTTCTTCCTCTCGCTCGGCGAGAGATGATGAAGCGGCGGCCCGCTCTAATGACAGCCCTAAAATTCCTCGCTCAAATTGCCCGCCGATATTTTCCACGTTCTGGAACGTTGTTTGCAATTGTAATAACCGCGCTATGCTGGCTTTTTTTTTTTTTTTTTATTCTTGTTCTCCCACGCGCCGGGGCGAACACCGGGCCCGGATTAAATAAGCGCTCCGAGTCAGGTTGATTGAACGGATTCCCTTTATGCCCCGCGCGCTGCCGTACGGCCGGTTTTATTAATCCCTTCATCCCAGGCTGATGCGGCCATGCTGCACGTTGCCAAGGAACCTTCTGCTTGATTCAGCTCGGATTATCCGGACTGTCCTGAGTCCAGCGGGAAACTTTACCCATCCGGTCGACAGAGAACCTGTAATATTGTCGGGGGTGCGTCCCTACGCTCGAGTTTCCATAAAACGTATTCTTTTCTTATATTGGACGTTTCCGGAAAGTTCGTCTTACGTTAAGGGTAGCGCTAATGGGTAACGTTAATCGTACCTCAAGCACGCTTGGAACGCTTACATTAACCTAGAGTTGGGTAAAGACAATAAACACAAAGCTTTAAAGGGGTAAAGTGTGAGAAAACTCATGTACTGTACTCCCGACACTGGGCTCCTTAGGTCACGCACTGCCGACTTCCTCATTTAGAGCAGGAGACGGCAGGAATGTGTGCGTGTTGCAGGCCTGGGGACACGCCCACAAATTCAGACTACAGTTTCTGCTGAATGCGTATTTGTGTATTATGGGATTGGCATCACCAAGACGAGAAATATCGTCGTAAGTCGTAATCCAGGGACAGCCTGTATAGGTTTTTAGACGAGGAAAAAAAAAAAAAAAAGGTTGTTCCTGGCAAATGCCAAGAGCTGATCAGAAATCGCCAATAAAATGTTCTAACTTGTTCGATCTCGACCGTACCGTTAACAACAGTGAAAGCGGTCCTGTATTTCTGAAGAAATTTCAGAAGTTTCAGCCAGTCTCGTTCTATACGGGTAGTCCCCGATTTAAGATGGGCACGTTTTCCGACAAAGCCACCAGAAGTTACGTTTATCATATAGCAGGAAGTTTGTTGTACACCGTTTATATGTCATACATTAAACGCGCTTAGAACTCTTGCATTTAACCTAGAGTTGGGTTAAAATAATAAAGACAAAGCTTTAAAGGCGCAAAGTGTGGGAAAACTCATGTATTGCACGGAATAATGGGAAAATAAAAGCGAGCTCTTAAGGTCGCTACTTTTGCAAGCGCTCATCACTCCCACCACTGGACTCCTTAGGTCGCGCACTGCCGACTTCCTCATTTAGCGCAGGAGAAGGGTAGGAATATGTCGAACATGTGCATGTTGTGGGACACGCCCACAAATTCATACTACACTTTTTGCTAAATGAGTATTTGTGCATTATGGGATTACATTTACATTTTACATTTAAGGATTTTAGCGGACGCCCTTAACCAGAGCGACTTATAACGGGTACAATCCAAGCAGTTGTGGGTTAAGGACTTTGCTCAAGGGCCCAACTGTGGCAGCTGGACCTTCTGGATTACCATTTATAAAGACAAAAAAAGGTTGTTCCTGGCAAATGCAAAGAACTGATTAGAAATTGCAAACAAAATGTCCCAACTTGGTAAATTACATTATTTTTAGCGTAGCATTTTTACATTATTTATATATTTACTGTTTTACTATATATATACATTGACTAATTTTATATTGCATTGTTTTTTTAAACCTATACCGGCTTTCCCTGGATTACGACTTGGGATATTTCTCGTCTCCCCTGACTTCCTTGTCGGCAGTGCGAGGGAGTGGGAGGGGCTTTCTGAAATGCAAAAATGAATTGCTGATTTGTATATTTATGTTTATCAGCAGCTTTAAATTGCAAACTGTAAACGGAGCACCTGGACGGGACTTGCCCGTTGCACTCGCTCTCTCTTGCACGCGCGCAAAAACACATTTGTGCAATGAGAAACTGCCTTTATGTGACAGCGCAACATTTCCAAAGCGGTGTTTCAGGGGAGAGCAGGGAAATCGGATGCCTATAGAAACTGTCTGAGGTGCATAGGCTGTGAGAAAGTTAAGCAATCCGAGCAGAATCGTCATTCGTCACTCGTGCAGTCTGCACATGCTGATGCCACATGAGTTCGGCGAACACTTGTGTTTCATAAAACTTGGCGCGCCAGAGGCTGCACTGTTACAAGTGGCAAGTTAATATGTTTAACAATGTAGTGTTCAAGGACTTGGTATTGATTTGCTGTCGTGCTAAATCAATTCCATTAGATCAAGCTGAGCAGGTTCCTGCCATGTCGTGATCTGCAGTTGCTTTAGCTTAGCAGCGCAAAAGGGAAAGATCGTTATTCCGCGAGCAAACACCCCCCCCCCCCCACCCCCCCCCAGCAGAAGGTGGCATCGAGTGAGGAAGCTCATTCCGAACGGCTGCCCCAATTTATCAGCGGGAAGAGCTCAAAGTCATTAAGATTTCAGCTTGGCCCATCTTCAACTGGGCTACGTTACAAACCGTCCGCGCCGGGTCCCGCCATACGCAAACAGCACCCCCGAGCCCAAGGCAGTTCGGCTGATCTGATCAGTCTGCCTGTTAGGTCGGTTGCCAGGTCTATTGGTGAGGTCATCATATATAATTCAGCAGAAATAAACCAGAGCCACTTTTTAGTAGAAGCACGCGCCGTTGCATTGGGTTCTGTGAAACGGGTCGTTGACCGAAATGGACGTTGAGCACAGTCAGGAAATGCGTTCGTGGACAGGGTCACGAAAAACACGGAAGATCAGCCAGAGACCTAAGTAAATAAGACCCAATTTATGTAGTTATTGGTAAGAGGGAACCTACAGGTAGTGGGGGCAAACAAGGGAGTACTACTTACAATAGGACAGGGATACGCACCTGGAAGCGCCGCTTACGCCTTGGTGCTATGAGCAAGCCCAAAAGTCTGTGGCCGCATCAGCCGGGTAAGAACAGCCTTTAGTACGAACTCATTTGTTTAGGCTTGCCGAGTACAGATCGGATTCATCGGATCCAGATTCCCAGGAAATATGCATTAATGGAGTCGGATTGTAACTCGGAGATGGTCCAAATCATCAGGTTCATTCAGTTTTAAGATTCGGTTCCTGGAATCATCAACCTTTTTTTAGGACGCAAGAGGACCTGCTCTGAGCTAGAGCCGAGACAACTGTGTTGCCAGATGTACAAATTCTGGTTTTATGAAAAAGGAGTGCGAAAATAAAAAGTTCAAGTACAATTTTGGTTAATTGCACATTTGGTTACATATCCAGGGGCGGTACCGGGGCTCGGTGGGGTGGCACCGCTGTCCCGGGCTCAGTCCCGGGGTGGAGCGGCCTGGTTCCTTACCGTGTGGGGTCTCCCCGTGTCTGCATGAGTTCACTTTGGGTACTCCGGTTTCCCACAGTCCAAACACATGGGCGTGAGGTTAATTGGTGTCTCTAACGTGGCCCTTAGTGTGTGACCCTACGATGGATTGCCCCCCCCCCCCAACCCTAGAGTTGCTCCTGCCCGCCCAGAGTAGCCGGGGGTGCCGCGCCATTTGAAAAGCAGGAACTCTAATTCACACGCTCTGCAAGGAAAGGAAAGTCACCCTAAATGTTAGGAACTGTTCTATCCCTGTCCTGATTAGTGCCGCAGACCTTTGGACCGCATTCACCGGGCCACTCGGCATGCCGAACACGCCGCGGTGATGAACGGATGCGAAGGGCGGCAGAGCATCTAGGCAAGGGAGCAGAAGCAGATGGGTCCTGCTGCAGCGACGAGATAGCGGAATTTACGAGCCAACCCCATGGGCCAGCCTCCTCTGGTCCTCCGGGGGCAAGGCCGTGCAGATAAGAGCCCCAAGCCCCACAGTGTTAATGAGCACACGACAGGCTTGATTCAGGCAAAAGCTCAAACAAGCAGAAGGGACGTCCGGTTTGAAACCCCACTCGCAAATCTCTCGCCAATCTCTTTAGAAACCCGCACAGAGCCTTTCTTAGCCACTGTCCTTTGTTGGGGTTTGGTACGTTCTCTGTCGTGCAGGGAGCAAATGTGTACGTGACGGAGCTCTGTGCGTACAATTGGAAAGGCGTGACAAAGTGAACGCAAAATGAAAACCTGGGACCAGACACGGAAGTGGCTTGAGAAAGAAATCGGATCCGAGGAAACCGCCATTTTTTTTCGTAGCTTCGTTATTAGGAAGTAACGTCTCATCTTGAGAGCAATCCTAAGAACAAGTAGTATTATCACCAGCGTTACATTGGTCCTTCCTTTTTTAATTTTCCTAATTCTTCCCTGCAGTTTCCTTAATTTGACGACGGCCTCACGCAGCAGCGCGACTTAATTTTAATCAGATTTAGCGTTCAAGGATTTTTTTTACCCCCCCCTCGTAGCCATTCCTTCCAGCATCGCCTCTCTGTCTGCGTTTCTCGTTGACTACATTTCTCAATCTCTCGGTTTTCCTCCGCAGATCCAACTAAATAAGGGAAACGAGGGTAAACGCAACTTCAAAACGTGTCGCCAAATACTGCCCAGGTGTCGCACGCAACGTAGCCTATAAGAACAATTTAGGACCGTTCTAAACGCTTTTTCCGTAAGGCGGAACTACAAATACAAACTGCATGTCCTCCCCGTGTCCGCGTGGCTTTACTCCGGGTACTCCGGTTTCCTCCCACAGTCCAAAGGCATGCATGTTACGGTATTTGGTGTCTCTAAAGTGGCCCTTAGTGTGACTGTGTGTGTGCGCCCTACGACGGATTGGCGTTCCGTCTAGGGTCGTTCCTGCCCTTGCGCCCAGTGTTGCCGGGTGGGCACCGGCTGGCCCGCCACCCCAGGTGGATTAAGCGGCAGATAATGACTGAATGAATTGATTAACTCTCGTCAATCGGGCAGCGTCGCTAAGAGTAACGCTTTACCTCCCATCACTTCCTCCACTTATTTTTACGCCAGTATTATGGTATGTATTTTGGGCTGATTAATATTCTGTTGTCCGCTGACGAAGTGGGCGGATTCGTATGAGGTATCACCACCCAAGCTCAGTGTTTAACAGCTCGTTATTATTATTATTATTATTATTTTGTGTGCATAAATTCGGAGGAATGAAGCTTTGAACGGCACCACATGGTTCCAGAACACCTGCGCCAACCCGCTGTTGGCTAACTCCATCTGGACTGGCAATATCGTGAGTGAAAGCACTCGGCACGCACCTGTGCGTAACCGAGGCGACACTGCAGGTTCAGCTTGTTTTTCCGTAAGCATTTCTAAGCCAAAGCTTTAATTTTAACTAGCGCTGGGCTGTGGGACCAAGCATTTATATCTTTTTTTGGGAATCGCTGCACTTTTTAAATTTATTTATTTATTTATTTTTAGGTATACATCTTATTTTGCTTTGTCTGCATTGCAATTGATATTGTTGTTTAACAGTGAAACACTACGCGCTGCAGGATTTGCGGGATAAACGAGCATCACTAGCGTTACAGCGGTACAGCACCGTGCAAGCAATATAAAAAGCTAGTTGTGCGGCTGAAGAATGTTTGAACACCTGGAAATTATGATCAAAAATGGTAAAAAAAAAAAAAAGAAAAATGGGTACGTGCCGGCTTTGAATCTTTCCAAGCCTTAGAGTCCAAGTCTGATGCCGTGTCACGGTTGATAAAGTCCAGATCGAGACGCGCCAAACCTCATATGCATGTCTATATTCAGTCGATTCGGGTTAATGGGACCACATCGGGTCCTGATAACCGATTAATCGAACATGCCCTATGTTACAAGACGGGACGTGCTATAATTTATATAAGATATTAAATGTTTATTAAAC
>JAUZST010014277.1:0-10680 GCA_034779995.1 Parotocinclus haroldoi
ATCAGGGGTCCCTACTCACGCGCTCGCACCAATACAAGCCCGCGAGCCGGGGAGCGACTCAAACACAGGTGGCGTCACCGTGACTGACAGCTGGCTCCGCCCCCAGCTGCAGCTCTTCATTTTTTTTAGTTTTTAACATTCACACTCCGTAACCAGAGCTGTGGCAATGTCATAGCAACTTTAGTAGTGTTTCGAATACAAGACTTACAATACAGGGTGTTTAGAAACTAAGTGCGTTTGGAACTACGTTTCCCAGCATGCATCAGCAAGTTTACAGTCAATTATCATAACTGATGATCATTCCTTAGGAGGCTGTTATTTCTATAGGCAACCATAGTGGCACATTATAGCCACACCATAGGAATACACATAATTAAAATAGACATTTCTATTTGAATCCAATGATGCTATGTAGTTTTAGTATTGACGTTGCTATTATTATTTTTTACTGCGTCTCCAAACATTTAGGGTATCTTATAAATCTGCGGGTGTGTTGCATGAAATCAGAGCGATTTCTGAATATAACAACGCGTAGCTCACTAGCCACAGAAAAGTGTTTTTTTTTTTAATTCAGCAAGCATGGTGTCTTGTATTTTGGATCGCTTTAGACCTTAAGCTGGTTTTTCCAAATGATATAAAAATATTTTTGTTCTGGACTGAGTTGGTAAGTTCAGCAAGTCATTTTTTGTCGATTTGAAAGAAAGAAAATGTGAAATAAAATGTGAGAAAATGATGTCTCATGGGTAAGAACTGAAGGTCTACACGAAAGCAGGAATGAATTAGGGGCGGGAGAAGAAAGAAATAATTAAATAACAGCACTAGTAGGTGCAGACCTTGTTGAAATCCGTCTATATTTCAATATGAGATACTTCATTTTGAAATATCTCCTAATGTTTGTGAGCAGCATAGTTGGTCTAAATAAAGAAACTCTGCGACATTAAAGTCTGATACAACCACAATATCAGGTAAAAGTTGTGAGTAGGCCTACACGTTTATGTTTTATTTAGAACAAGGGGACAGAGTTATATAGGTTTTTAATGGAGGCACTGGAGGCTGAAGGCCAATGACGCGGCCATCCATCAGGGCCGCATTACCGCACTGTTAGCGACTAATTACCGAAACCAGCGAACAAGGAAACGGAGCACAGTGCTGTGACTCGGTCAGCAGGTTGGCACATTGCCTGCTCTTATTTATAGCACCCATTAACAACACCCACATAGTTTAGATTAATTCTACCGGTAGTGTGTAAATTGAGAGATCTTGACATGTTTGCTTTTTCAGTAATTTGTGACTTTTTAAAGAAATATTTTAGAAATAGTCTCAACAGTGTTACTAGCAAATAAGTTAAAAAGTATTATACAGTTTATAGACAACATAATGGAGAGACTAATATCAGCCTAATTTTTATGTTTTATTAATTGTGTTCTATATAAGCATAAGGTGGTCTGTCGCTTTAGAGCTCCATCTTCTGGAGAATAATAATAATAATGATAATAATAATAATAATAATAATAATAATAATAATAATAATAATAATAATAACTAGACATGTTAGTACTATCATATTACTACGACTCGGACTGCTACTATCACCAGTAATTACGATTATAAAAAAGTAAACAAATAAATAACATGCTTATCTAAAAATGTTAAATCCTTCAAGCACTTCTTTACACATGCAAATCTTGCTGTGGGAGAATGTTAGTTTTTGGTAATAGGATGATATACATGACAATGCCGCAGTGTTATCATCTTGTATATGAATTTCTCATTAGAACAGTGCTGTGAAGAAAACTGAGCAACAAGAGATCGACTTTGGTACACTCTCATATGCCCTACTCACTAAAATCGTATTTTAATATGACAGCCTTTTAAATTCTAGATTATTTTGCTACTATGGGTATAGATATGACTATATTGTTGCTACATCGTCTTCAGGGAAAATTAAACCTAAGCTCAAAAATGGTCAAAAAATCTGATATGACCAAAAACTAAAGAAAAACTAAGTGACATGCTCTGAAACGATGTGCTCGAATTGACATCGTAAACGCATCAGGGAATCAAATATGAATTAACGCCGTTTAAAAAAGTGGCGTATAAAACAATAGAAAAAAACCCCATGTGTTCTTAAAAGTACGGAGCCTCCGGCAGCCCCACACGTTTAACATGTGAATTCAACGCAGAGAGAAGCTGAAGGATTATGTGACTGCAGGTCTATGGAATGGTTTAATCCAAATCCTTTTCTCTGGGAGCAAACAACACGGGTTTATTCAGGGGGTTAATCCCTTTACATTCTTTACTCAGTAGGTGTTAATTAGACGCCGTAGGTAGCCGCTCTATAGACATTCATTAAAGCCACAGGGGTTTCCTTCATTACTGTAAGAATGCACTTCAGCCAGAGGCATTGAGCAAAGGCACATCAATCAAACAGCAGGGTGAAATGCAAACTGACCTTGCATCTTTTACTATACTTCCAAGAACTAACTTCGTTACAACTAGATACTGAGTTATTATTAATTGTCCATAATAGCCTACTCCCATGTCTTCAGTGTCAATCGGAATTGTCACATTTAAACAACAGCCCAGTAGCCCAGTGTTTTATTTATTTATTTTTATCAAAGTTAGTGTAATTCCAGGCAAAAAGTTATATAAATGTTACAAATAAAAGATGGTCACTGAGATTGTATTTTTACTTTGAAGTAAACAAACAAATCACAGACATGATACAAAACATTATTCTTTAATAGCTGAATGTCCTGGCTTTAGCATCTCAAAAACTTAAATTGTTTTTCCAGATCAAGCACACGAAAGAGTTGTGGAATCAAATCTGAGGAAGCAAATTATAAACTCTCCACGTACTTTGCATTTCTAAAACAAATGGCACATGTCTAAATGCAAGTCTGGAGTTAAAAGGGAGTACATACAGACCTTAACACGCTGTCAGACTTGGCTAATTGAAAGAAAACATGGTCCCAATAAGAAAGTTGTCAACTGAAACAATGGAAAGGATAAAATTTATCCAGGAAGGAAATTCAGCATGGAGTGTTGGGAAAAGACGTTGATGAAAAATGGAATGTTGTAAAAGGATAATGTATAGGTAGACCAAGGAAGAAATCATAGAGTTAGGATAGGAACCTCAAATAACGGAATTGAATTGAACACAAATGGATGGAAAAAAGACAATGTTTGTGACATAAGTGTAAGAAATAAGCTGCTTGAAATGGAATTTACATAAAGAAAAGCCAAACGATAGGTATTACTAACCACCTGACACTGAAGAAAATGTTACAATAGGCTAAAGACAACAAATTATGGAGTCAAGATGATTGGATGAAAGTAACTTTAAAAATTGGTTGAGATGTTCTCTTATCATCCTAGTGAAAGTGGAAGTAATTGAAGATGTTTCCAGTTTTGGAGGATAGATTAAGTGTTCTGCCCCAGCACAGAGACAAGGCAAGGCCAACAGAGCCAATAGCATGGTAGTTTTTGGCAGACATTTCACCACCAATGCATGAAAGAAGAAAGGAAACACATTGGAAAACACATGGTAAGTAACAAATAGTAGTTTTATTGTTGTTTTTATTTAGTAGGCTAATAGTTAATTCATTGTATATATACCTTAACTCCTACAAACAGGTTATAAGAAACTTTAGTGAAAAGGTCAAGGTAAAGCAGAAAGTTGTAACTTAGATTATTAAGTTGTTGCTGGGAAATAACTGCTTGTGGCCCCTTGATGCTTGCTAAATCATAGTTTTTAAATGACTATTACAGAACAGGATGCATCATTCATCGAAAATGAATGATGCATGCTGAGAAAAGAAAGTTAACCAAACTTTTTCTACTACATTTTTTCATTGGGTGATAATATGATTCCATTTATTGGACACTGTGTACCCACCCACAGCCACTGTATCTCCTAGAATTATGAAATGTAGTTTAAAATATTAGACTAAATCTGTAATGCACAACAAGCTAAGTCAGAAAAAGTTAGGACTGAAATAGGCAATTCCCTTTCATCTTTTCTCTGAATAAAATGTAATTAATTTTCTTATTATTTTCTCTGTTGACTAACCCAGTGTGGATACTAGTTATGTAACAAATCATGGTTATACAATCACCTGTTAAAATCACCTGTTCAAAAGCACATAATTATAAAAAAAATTCACCTCATTACTAGACCCAACTTGCCCCATCCCAGTTTTGTTTTGAATGTATTGAAATTGAAATTCAGAAATGGATGTTGATTAACATTAATGAAATGAAGTTGACCAGAAGCGTTAAATTGACCAAACACATCTTTTTTCTGCAGTGCAATATGATGGACAAATATTCACCTGAACTGAGTGAAAAAGGGAAAATGCTTTCTCGACAACTCACCTGTAAGTCCTAGAGGCACTAAGAGTCAGTTAATAAACAAATATGTGTCATATATCTTTTCGATACTCAGTGGAGTTTGTAATTCAAGTCTGTACAATAAGTCATTTCAGTGATAGGGCTATATATATATATATATATATATATATATAAGCCATAATATAATTCCTCCACTTCACTTCACTAAACATACAGTCTTGTCATTCTGTAACACTGTCTGTATTATTTATGCATAATTAAACAAATAAAAACGTGTATACTGTTTCTTGTTCCAGAAATTGATGCAAAATAACTAAAAACCGTTATACCCATGTATCACCCAGCAGTCCATGTACTTTACAGAATTCCACTGATAGACTCGTCCCGCTCAAGTGTGTAGAAATCTGGATCCCACCTAAGGCCACTGAGAACTCTTCTGTCTAAGTGCACAGAGATTCCTGACCAATTTAGGAGTCCAAAGAGTCTTTTAAAGTCCAGTTGCACTAATATGCCTATCCAGTCCAAGGATCCAGTTTGAGAGTTCAGTGACAAGTCAAGTCCTAGCACCAAGGCAAGTTGGATAACCTTTTGACACAGGTCAGGCCTACAGACTGCTTACTGCAGGCCCAACCCAGAGGGATCAAAATCAAATGTGTATTTAAAAAATAGTAACGCTAGATGATGTTTCATTCCTCTTGAAGTAAAGATATGATGCTGCCTGTCAAGAATGAGGGCACTACATCACTGACAGTCTGCACTTAGTATGTTGGTCTGTACTATATAGATGCATAATTTCACATGTCCTCTGTTTACTGGAACCACTGTTGTTGGCTTGTAAACTCCTCATCTTGTACTTGCTAATGTCAACTAATCAACATGCAATTCCATAACACCTCATCATATGCCATAGCCTACCAGACTATCTTGGCTCTGTGAAGCTTACAGCGCTACATCTTCTCTCAGGCCATTCAGGGTCCATTGGTCATTCACAGTCACTTTCTGTACTTTGCCTACTTTGGCATTATGCAAACCATTAATTGTCCAAAGTCCTAACAATTATCTTCTAGTTCCCTGCCTCTACAAGGAGTTTAAGCCCCAGGGCCTCCTTCAGTTTGAGCATGTACTTTAACTAGCCCTAAGCTAAGGAAAGAGGTGGTGGGGCTTTGCTGCAACAGACTCAAATGTTTTTACATGGATTTGTGGTTCCCATGGCAATGTTGCCATGCGTGTTTGTTTTTGTCTCTTTGTTTTGCTTATGTGTCTCCACCCCTTGTTTTACTCGAGACCCCAAAATACTTAATCGCCGGAAGAACAATTACAGTGATAAAACAAACAATTAAAACCGAAATATTGCTTTGAAAAATGTATATTTAGGAATTCTGCTTATTTTGAGAGCAAGCATGCCCTGCTGTCCCACTGGAAAACTTTTCCTATGACTAACTACACAGCCATCTGAAGTGAGCATCTTGTCTTCTTTACTGGAGTGCTATTGTGAAACAATTTTGCAGGACAATTAACTCCAACACACATCATCTGCTGTTATATCTTTTTATATGTTACATACTGTTTGTATGTTTGTAACATAATTTTATAAACGTTCAGATTAGTGAGTCATCTTTTAACTGATTTAAGAAGCTCTTGAGCCAATAACAGTCTTGAATTCTTCCAAACAGAGAAAACAATATACATTGATCCATCTTCATACTTCCCCACTGTCAATAGCATCCATTATTATTTTCTACCTGATGGACAAGAGCAATTTATTAGGAACACTATACAAATGCTAGGTAAAGCCAGATTTGGCATCCAAAACAAGTATGTGCATGGTGCTGGAAACATTCCATTAAAAATCTGCTCCATTGAGAAGACTGCAGCACTGTAGATTCCTGTATTTTTCAGGTGCACTTTCATGTTACACATTTTCTGATCTACCACAACCCCAAATCAGAAAATGTTGGGACATTATGTAAAAGTAAAAATAAATTAAAATAAAAGTGTTTCTTACACTTACAAATATCCTTTTATTTTTACAACAGACAGTATGAACCTGATATATTTCATGTCTGATCAACTTTATTTAATTACTAATAAACATTAAATCCAGCATTTCAGGTCTGTAACACAAATGCACAAATACACAAAAGCTTTTAGCACTTTGTAATGTTGTATATACATACTATATTATACTATATTCTACATTTAGATACCTATGGTATATACTATACCTATAGTATAGGTAGCATGTTTTACCAAAAACCCAGACCAAGACTATACGAAGGACGAATTTCACTCTGTGATATGGGAATAAATTACGGTACGAAAAGTATGAAATTCAGATGGGCTTTTTGAGAAGACATTTACAGTATATGGTGTACAATTTAACCTATGGCAATATTTAATATGGATTATATGGTGATTAGGATTATTTAAGGCACACAATATGTTTTCCCAAACAGCCTTTCATCCTGTTTAGTTTAGATTTAGTTGTTACAGTTAGCATAAGCTAATAGCCTTTTAATTATTTTTTTTGTACAGATTTTGTGTTGTTTTGTACAAATGTGTATATAAAACTGAGATTAAACCTTGTGTTGGTATTTACAGACATGCGATCCATAGCACTTCATATGCCTTGAGAGTTGATCAAAATGTTGGTATGTTAATGGATTCTACTACATATTGGAAACCTAATCTGTCAGTTTTATCAATATAAATGGTTTGATATTTATGTAAAATCATAATAGGATATGCATATGTCATTTGATATTATAACCCATAAGATTCTCTACAGCTTTAACATTTTCAGTAATACTTGTTTCTAGTCAAACAAAGTTGTGTACATAAAATGTGCATTGGCATGCAGACTTGAAATGCTATTTGACACAGCATTAAATATGTAGAGAATGACATACTAGAGTATGTCATAAAAAAGTAAAATTATAGAGTAAAAAGTATAAAGTATTCAGTTGAATATTTCATTGCATCTAGTTCCAATTAAATACATGTAGTGAATATAGTTTTGTTCCACTAATAAAAACTCTGGGTAAGATGATTCTAAAAATAGCAAATCTTGCTAGCAGTTTTCTATTTATTACAAATTTTTTAATATTTGTTCCATATTGTCCCCCAATATCATGTAATGAAAATTATGTATCAATGGCAAGATATGTAAATTGGGTTTTGAGACTTGAGATTTGCTAATTGCATTAGCATGTGCTTTTATATTGATGATTTGGAAAATTAATCATGCAGCCAGAGAGTTTACCAAATGTACTGAAGGTTACTAATATTTAATATAAAATTACTTGAAATTGGTGCCTTGTATCTGAATGCTTGTATGCTTTGCGCTGCTGCCACATTGATTGACTAATTAGGCAATTGCATGAATGAGTAGGTGTACATGTGTTCCTAATAAACTGCATACTGAGTGTAAGTGCGGCACCACTTTGTTTGATTTTTTTTCCAGCAGCAAAATGTTTATGACTGGGGTCAGTCATAAAAAACTAACAGAGCATGAATGAAGTAAAAATAGTTAGGAAACAGTAAACTTAAAAGAACAATATTCAACCACAGCTTTGAATATGCAAGACTTCACAAGGGACAACGTAAAGAAGAAGCTAAGACAGTGAGATCACAGAACAGGTGAGAATAATTACAAAATGCTAGATTAGTCAGTGCGGACAAGTAAGAAGGGATTATATAAAGAATTTGGAAAGCCAGAAAGTTCACAGAAAGTTGTACGCCAAAGGGTAGTAAATATGTTGCAGTTAATCAGTGCAGACATGCTGATTAAACATGTAAATCAGTGGTTGGCCTGTGGCAATGTGGACTATGGTGGCCTTGTGGTTAAAGTACTGGACATTTATATATACTGCTCACAATTATATTTTTAATAAGGGTGTATCTTATTATGGGATATTTAATGTCATTTTGAAATACCCACTTTGTGTGCAGTTTAGTATATATTAGTTATTGTATAATTTCTGGTATGGGGGCACAGTGGTGCATGTGGTTAGTGTAGTCAGCTCAGAGCTCTGATATCCCTGGTTCAATCCCAACCCTGGGTTTGCATGGGTTTTCTCTATGTATTCTGGTTTTCCCCCACAGTTTAAATACATGCAAAAGGCAGATTGGTCACTCCAAATTGGACCATGACACAGAGATTATAGGGGTACAGTTGTATCCCTCTGCTTGCTAATCAGTCATAGAGACATATCTTTGCATACAAAATAAGAACGTTAAACACGAAATAGATTAAATGATTTAACAGTAAATTGGGTATTAAGAAAAGAAGCATTTGAAGAAGAAGCTGCTAGGTGTTCAAAAATGTCTTATGTATTCAGCATAGGAAGTGACAGGTCAGACATGTAACAACAATTTTCTAGGGCATCAGGTAAATATTTAGATGCTTCACTGTGCAGCCCAAATTCACAATAAATACATAGGTTTACCTAGTATTAAAAAGTGTGTGTGTTCCTGCCTTCACAGCGTTTGAGGCCTCTGAATCACCCTTACCCTCAGTCTTCACACTGTTTGGTATTCCACAGGCCATCCACACCAATCAAAGCCACCAGTTCACATTTGCCATCTGGTCCACCATCTTGAAGAAACCAGGGGTAGCCACAGTTCTGGGAGTCCCTTTAAAGCAACTGTTGTTGAATGTCCCATTCAGCAAGGTTCCAAGTCTCCCAAAATCCCTGTCTGTGTATCAAAATAAATCAGAATTACACATTTTTTTACTTTGGGTAAATTATTTCTTAATCAAAATAGACTCTTCAAACTAGACTTAATCAAACTCTTTTTTGTTCTCTTAGTATGTCAACTTTCCAGTCTGCAGGGAACAAAGCAAGAACAAATCACCTACACTTACGATGGAAGGAACAAATAGCAACAATTTCACCAAATAAGCTTTAACCCAGTTTTAACATTGTCCTAATAATATACATAACTTTGAATAGATTTGTTATATAATTTGAATACTTACCCAAATAATAAAGTGTATTTGACTTTCAGGTCTTTTACCACCCACAATCCATGGGAACAAGAAAGTTGTGTAGCACATGGCCTTGTTGGTGTAATTATAATTGCAATACAAGCAGTTAGGGTGATCCGTATCAGAAGGCTTCATCATAGTTGTCTATTTGTCTGCCTTGTTTGAATCACTATTAATGACCTATATGTGACATATTGTTGCAAATCTCCACTCCCATATTTAAAAAAAAAGCCCCGGCTCAACAAAATATGTTCTTAATCCCGCAGAGAGCTGGAGCCTATCCCAGTAGAACAAGGCTTGAGTCAACCTTGGACAAGGTATCATTCACAGGGCATTTGGTATGTGAGGGAAAATAGAAATATCCAGAGGAAAACCACAACAGTAAAGGAAAAATATGCAAACTCAACACAGGCATTGTCCAAACCAGGAATTGAGCCATGACAACTGTAGCTGTGTGTCTGTTTGTCTGTTGTAATTTTCTGCCACAATTAGGAAGAGTGTCATCGAGAATTGGTGGCCTATATTATTATTTTCTGAACTTTCTCCTGGAAAGATTCTTTTTGCCATTGACTCCTGACTTAATCCTAATTAAGCACCTTTTCTGTAGATTACTACGATAGATTTTTTAAAATATCTGCAACAGAAATAATTAGATGCCTCCAACTGGAATTCACAATCTCAGTCTCATAATGAGACTTACCTCCACTAAAGAGGTGAGAGGCTTGTGGCAATAAGTGCATGTCATGCAACAGTGGTAAAAATTTAATCTTGAGTGGAAGAAGCTTTTTAGATGAGAGGTGAAATGTCTTCAAGAACCAAAAAGAAGTCGAGCTGCCTTCAACTCAACTACTCAAGACTGCAGTGATCTGGATGACTGAGAACCTACACAGACATATGGGAAATGTACTGCCTGTAGTGAATTTGTGTTTGTGTCCTATAGTGTTGTTCAACAATCCAGAACAATAGGTTTTACCACTATGACTTTAGTGGGACACAGGAACATTCTACTGGGGCATCTGCTCCAGTAAAGTGGGCTGATGAAGCCCCTAGTGTTGATGTAGCCTTGTTCTAGTCATGAATGTAGATATTGATGCTGATGCTATGGTAAATGAGATAACAATCTGATAAACAGTTGCTGTATCAGATTAATATTACTTGGTGCTGATGGTCAAATGCACTACTAAGGATTTAATAGGAATTAGGATTTTATGTCTAGAAATTAGACATGTTCAAGTTTACCTTGCCTCATCATTTAAAATGTGTCTTCATTAACAATACCTGCTATTATTCACTTATGCACTTAGACAGTCACCATTTAGCAATGGTATAATTGATAT
>JAUZST010014278.1:0-10680 GCA_034779995.1 Parotocinclus haroldoi
ACACACACACATATATATACACACACACACACACACACACACACACACACACACACACACACACACACACACACACATATATATATGCATGCTTTCGCTTAATTAGACATATAGCTGTTTTGTGTTGGGAGCTGGGGGTTCAAAAGATTCTCATCTAAAAGAGCTAAATCATTGCAGTACCAAACGTGAACACTCAGTTTTCCTAAACATCACAGTGGCAGCTATATTTGGGGGAAAGACCGCTGCTTCTGTTCCATGTTATTAAGCCCTGACACTGGGGGGATATTTGCAGCAGTTCTGAAGGCCTGATATGTCCCAGCGACTGTATGAGTCACCATGGAAAGGGCAATCTCTGTCCTTTTGGACTTTCCTTTGATAAACCGTTACTGTAGCTAAAGCACGCTCCACCTAATCTCAACCATATCCTCATTAAAAAAACAAAACAAAAAAAAAAAAAACTTGGATTTCCCCAAACTCAAAGTCTGAGTTTTTGTAAACAACACCAAACACCAGACAAATGTCCAGGCAGGTCTTTCTATCCTCGTGAGGACACTGGTCTTCCACTCCGAGACCACGGAGCGGTAAAAAAAAGAGAAACAAAAGATGAACAGAAGGCATCGTAGATGGAAAAGTCCCAAAGCGAGACAGAGCAGGTGGATGAAGATAGCCTTGACCTTGCTAATTAAGCCACCACACACTTTATACACAGCGACCATTTGGACCCTTGTACAAGACACCTGCGCTAAAACGAGGACAAGGAAAGTCAACAAACTTTTAAAATGGACAATTTGCTCCGTGTCTGGGTTGGAAAATCTACCAAATAACAGCAGCACCCCCGGCTGAATACACAACCCCCTGTTCCCAGGGCGGTGAGAGTACCCACCATGTACTCCTCAGAAAGTGCCCAGAATAGGCATGCGGGGGATAAAACTGGTCTAATGACTCGCAGGTTGAGTGCCATCT
Organism: Parotocinclus haroldoi; assembly: GCA_034779995.1. Taxonomy (NCBI): domain Eukaryota; kingdom Metazoa; phylum Chordata; class Actinopteri; order Siluriformes; family Loricariidae; genus Parotocinclus; species Parotocinclus haroldoi. The sequence continues at coordinate 964 of JAUZST010014278.1, forward strand.
TGTGGTCAGTCTGGTATGGTGGTTTTAGCAGGTCGGCGGGTGGACATGGTATCACGTTCCGCCATGTTAGATCTGTAACCTCCTTCATAACAGATCCCATTTCCACTCGTCTTGTATTTAAAGTTTGCGTTTTCTCTCAAAGTAAAGCCAATCTTACGAGAGTCGGCCAGAAAGCAGCGCTGTGACCGAAACCCAGTGCCGCTGCCAATCAAGTGCCCAGCACCAACTTTTATGCTTTTATGATATCAGCTTGGGGTTGCTCCTGCCTTCTGCTGAAAAGCTCTGCATACGTCATAATGTCATTTAGTGAGGGATTTCCAAACACATTACAATGATAAAAAAATAAACAAAACATGATACCAATAGCAGAGATCTGCACTCAGCAACGGCTGAAGTGAATCGGACTCCCTGAATCACCGTGTACTGAATCGTGAACCAGTGAGTCCCAACGCTGCACCGAGTACCAGAAATACAGACCGAACAATTGTTATGGTCAAAATGCACCAAGAACCGAACTGCACGAGTTCAGAGATGGTCAAGTACCACTATACTAGGAAACAGTATGACATACTAAATAGGGTCATAGCGTACTTATGATTTTAAGAGCTTGCCAAACTATATTTATGAGGAATTTTAAGCTTTTCCTATGACATAAACGTTTAGACCGCTGGTAAATCATGAACCTATCAGGCTTTTAGACCTTCGAATTGGGTGATTCTGAACTGCCAAGAAAGCATAAGCCAGGCTTAAGCGTTATAGGTACAGTTTATCTAGTGTGTGTGTGTGTGTGTGTGTGTGTGTGTGTGTGAGATACAGGCAGTAGTTCCCAGAACAATCAATTACCCAGGGTGCTCTAAAAGCCAACAAACTGCTCCTCTATCCAGAGTTCTTCATTGTCTGCTGGAGGCTCAGTTTTCAATAGCGACTTCAGGCTTGTTTCCAGCCACAGACACTCCCAATCCAATTACACAGCACTCACGAGCACACCGAGAAATTAATGATCTCCTCTCACTGTCCAGTATGGGACAACAGCTGGGGCTAATCACAGTCTATAGGCCCATCCTGTTGAAGAACAAACCTATTACAGATTTGTATGTTTGGTGGGAAGTGGTATACTCCTATATGACATGAGCCATTATCACAGGAATGCAACGATGTCTAAAAAGCCCTCAGTCACCAAAGATTTATGGCCAAATTTATAGCAAGTCAGCTCCAAAACAGGCAACGTTCTAGAGAGAGGCCACAGTCTAGGGTCTGATACGTCGGTATATAGTGAAAAACTGTGAGTGGTGAGTGAAAAGAAGGTCCTCGCTCGACACCCGCGCTGAGATTTAATGCGAGAGAGAAGGGAACGTCCCGACGTCTAATGAAGAGGCAAACCAAAGAAAAATTATTATGCATCGCATTCACTTTGCTCACTCTGATGTTCGCTCACAAAAGGAGATATAGGAGCACGTAAATATTAGGGAGAAGTGTCTGCCAAGTGACAACTTATTTATAAAATATGCATTTTACCCAATTTTATTTCAAAATGACAATACAGACATGCTGTGTTTTAACATCCTGAAATCTAAGCAGCATTCGTTTTCTTTAATGACCGACGTCTCAAAACTTTAGAAGCTCCACTGTTCTCTGAGGATGGGGGGCTGTTTTGTGCTTTACTGTGCAGCCAACAACAGTTTCCATGCGTGGAAATCAATCTGATTTGACTTTATTCGGCTTTCTGCACTCTGCCATCATTCCACAAGTCATACCGCATGAGCTTACAAACCACCTGACCTTTCCTGTTCAGCTGCTAAAGGAAGCTCATGCATGCTCCATTACCTTTATACTTTTACGTAAAGCGCCAGGGAAAAGAGAAATCTTTATACGATGGCCAGCAGGGAGAGGGAGGATTGCTCAAATTTGATGAAAAGAAATAACGTGTGCCCAATAAGAATGAAATAAAACACGTCAGTCTCAACTAGAAGGCTAAGAGCATGCCAATATCAACCCAACCATTAGAGCTGGTGCTCCGATCCACCAAAACCTTCAAATCAACCGGCAGAGTAACGGGGGTTTAAGCTTGGACCCATGTTTCCCAGCATAACATTACATAGAGGGTCACACTCCCGCCGCCGGCTTTTCTTTTAACCGCGGTGCATCCTGGTATCACTTCCCCAGAAAAACATGGCACGCCCAGTAGAACGTTCATTTGATCGAAACGAAAACAGAACTCTGAAGACAGAAGACTTTCACTGCTTCACCAGCCAGTTCTGACACTTGTGTGCCCATTGTAGGAGCTCTTGACAGTGAAGACTGGTTTGAACGGTGAGCACGTTGAACGGTCTATGACTAGGATGATCCATACTGACCCACTGGGGTCCATTCAGACCCGGTGGGAAAGAATTCTTTGACCTACAAGCCTTGGATCAATTTGTTGATTCATGGTTTGTCCCACTTCAGGCAGAGAAAACTACTCCGTACTCCACAAGCCTTGTTTTCAGAAAACATTTCTCCCACATCCAACACCGTGTGCTTAGGCTGGTTTTCCAGACACGGTGGTGTATAAATAATTTCTATACGTTTCACGAATCCGTCTCTCACAATCCACTGGTCAATCAGGAGCAGGCATTTTTTTTCCCACCACAAACAGCCTCCATTCTCTTAACATAACTGCTTTTTGCTCTTCCAGCAGATCTCTGTGGTGCAACGCTGAGAGCTGAACTATGCCCTCGGCCTACGAATCCATATCTATCCCTCAGATATCAGACTTAGAAGGTTCTTTGGAGCTCGCAGCATGGCTCTGGCTTACACAGGACTCAGGCAATCGATACTGGAAAAGAACAGCTGCCACCTGAGATAAGAATCCTGAGGTGTTGTAAAGACATGGAGCCAGCTAAGAAGGCGCCGACGGCCACCTCACCCCAACGCCTGATGCCAGTTTCCGAGACTCGAGTCCTTAAACTTTGGGCTTTCGTCCCTTAAAGAAGGTAAAGGCAGAGTTTGATGTCAGCGTTCATTTCGTATCTTTTAGTTACACCACCGGCTCCTGTTTTGTAGAGAGAGCTCTGTGGTTTTTGATTCACTGAAAGGGTCATGAGGGAGCGGCCCTGTCTCAGACCCCACCCACAGCCTGTTCTGTAGAACAGATCGTTGTTTGGACATTATGCTATTGTAATCTAAACGTGAAGGGTATTCTAACAAGTAGGATACATAAATACATCACAAATGCTTATAAAAACAGCGAAACGCACCAAAACACTCCAACAATGCCTCTCAAAGAGAGCCGGAACAAGCCGTGCAGTAAGGTATTCCGCCATGAAAATTAAAAGCCTGCAGCTTTAGCACTGCACAGAGGCCAGTGGAAATCCTCCCTGCTCCATGGACTTCTATTTCACCATGAACAGCATTGTCAAAGGCAAGGACTGTGTGTGTACTACACAACAACAACACGCCATGCTTCCAATCCCCCTGCTTTACAGCTGAACAAACCCAAGCATGAACAGGAGGGGAACATGGAATGTGAGCTTATGAGCTTAAGAAGAATGTGCAAGGCTCTCCCTAGTACCGCAAACCTCCCTCATACAAACATCTTGAGAAGCCCCGTGAAGCACACGGCACACACATCTTCACGGGTTCTGCGAGTTCTCCGGGAAGTTTTCAAATGCTCCAACATTCGAGGCCGTACTAATAGCACACACGGCTTCATTTCTAGGAGTACTTTGCTGAACCACACCGAAAACCTTCCACATTCTCATATTTGACCATCAAACGTCGAGGGTAAAATAATCTACGCATCATCAAAACACATGTTGACATTCAGGCGGCCTCTAGCTTAGCACGCGCAGTCTCTGGTGTATTCCCCTCGCTGAAGATGAAGATCTGTTCTTACTGCCACCTGGACACTATTGTCCAAGCGAAGAACATAAAGGACACAGGCAGCAGGTAACCCGACCAGTCTTTCAGTCCTGAAACACCACACATTGCACTACACTACTGAAAATATATGTAGCCATGTTTAAAATCAGGTAGATGCGTACGGTATGGGGACTGTGCGGATAAGCCTAGTGGCTAAGAGGGTGGGTGGTGTGTCGTCTCCCTTGGCTGTGCTACCTTCTTCGCTTTCTAGCAAAGTGCTGCCGGAGTCACGTGCTAGACTTGATCAGTGGTTGAAGCATATTCCGTTAATAGACTCTGTGCACTTAAAACAAACGAACGACATTTTCTCTTTACCGGCTGTAGCAAACGCACCAAAATGTGTGATCCTCCGTTTCAGCTCCAGGCCACCGTACTCAAAATACCGAAAAAGGACAGTGGTTCTCTGCCTCTTCCTGAAAACTAAGGACGTCAGGATGCCGCCAGTACTTTCCCGCCAAGGACCCTAAAGTGGCTCTGCAACGTTGCAAAAGGTGTACAGGTGGAAATCCTGACAAAGTACTGGACTATGGACAGGAAGGTCTGGGGTCATTAAGACTTCGAGACGAGAATAGAGGATTTAGAGGAGAATAGGCCCCCAGGATGCTAGTCCATCATTGGACCGGGACTGTGGTGGCCTAGTGGTTAAGGTGGACCAGAAGGTCCAGGGTTCAAATCCCATCTCTGCCACAGTTGGGTCCCTTAACCCCAAAACTGCTTGGATTGTAAGAGTGTATGAATTGTAAGTCGCTCTGAGTAAGGGCGTCTGTTAAATAAGTTAAATAATAATAATAACTGCATCACTTGATCTGGTGTTTAATACAGCTGGCTTGTCTGTGTTTCACTGACACAACCTACTGTACCTTCATAATAAAACAATAATAAGTTAAACTTTCACAAACCCGAGGTCGCCATGGTTTATATAGTCATTATTATAGGATTACGCAGCGCTGCAACATGTCTAAACGGTAGTGGGAGTGGATCCACTCGCCTCAGCTCTTACTGCAATTTCTGGATCTGACCCGTTTTTACTCTGGAACTGAAGCAGAGCAAAAGCTAACTGGCTATGAGTGCCGTACTCCATCTCCCACACTGTTTAAGTTCACATCAGCAGTGAAAGCGAAAACTCGGCTCTTCCCCAGATGAGAGGTCCGATTCCACAGCCGTCTCTGCTGCTCCAGGCAATACTACCACCTGGAAATTTCCCAGATGAGAGATGAATGTGCAACGTTCCTTCTGAAGCTGTGGCCTCCTTGTGCACAGTGCAACCAGAATGGACACCAAAATAAGATCTGGAATAAAACTGTCCAGCCTTCATTCCTCCGTCTTTCTTTCTATCCGAAAGCCACGAATTTGTTCTTCAGAAATAGCCGTGAGGAACAGATGTCAGGAAAATGGGCTCGAGTGAGATTTTAGAAGAGCCGACGGGTCAGTCGAGTTCAAGTTGTCAATCACTTAGAAAGGACAGGCCGGTCATGTTTAGGCTGCAAGCGTGACTCGTGAAAACGGGAATATGATAAGTGTAGAAGACGCGACACTTCCATGAGGCATGAAGCTGAGGCCAGCTTCCTGTATGAACCAGTCAGAGAACTGGGAACGATAATGAGGTAAGTCTCTTTAAGCCTCTTACACACCGACTGTGCTATAAATAACAGGGAGGAAATAAGGGTGTGTTACAGAGTGACAAAACGTCAGTTCTTTCCAAACTTAACGCAGTGCTATAATCAGTGTTTATCACTGCCATCAACAAATCACAACTCATAAGTCTACTCAACACCAAGAAGGCCTGGGAGCTACCGTTTTCTATTAATGCAGGTATTTTTCCCATGTGAAACCTGAAAGTGAGACTTGAAAGGCCTTCGTAGGACACATTTTGTTTCATAAGGCATTTTTTTGTTTAGCTCGTTATGGCCTCAGGACAGGCTATTACTCGAGAAGAGCTGCTGTAATGTGCAATCAGAAGACAAATATAGTTTGCTTGGCAAAAAGTGATTCTGATTTGGGGTCCAATGTTTCATTTCGACAGCAGATGAAAGCGGCCTGGGTCCTTTCTGTATGGAGTCTTATGGAGGCATGCATGTTAGGTTAATTGGTGTCTCTAGAGCGGCCTTTAGTGTGCGACTGTGTGCACGAGTGTGTGCGCGTGAGGGGTTGTTCCTGCTCCCTGCCCTCTCTCAGCCTCGCTTCCGCTTCAAAAGTTTAGCAGTCTGACTTTAAGCCTCATTATTCAAAGGCATCATCGTTAAAACTGGCTGATCTGAGAAAACAGAAACACACGGCTTCCCTGCGTTCTCTCGCTGACGAAGCGAGGCTTAGCTCCAGCAGCCAGTGATTGTCTAGATCCCCCACCCCACTTCAAATGGGGTCTAAAAGTCAAAAGCGAGAAACCTTTTGAAGCGGAAGTGAGACTGAGAGGAGCGCAACGGAGAGAAGGTGCCAAGAAAGCGAAAACGGATCCTTCAAGAATATTACAGAGCTCAGTTAGCGAGTGCTAATGTTCTTGCGTAAGAACAGATGCAAGTGTGCTCCATTATCGATGATTGACATTTGTTTATCGATTCAGAACCGTTAGCGTCCGAATCGCGATGATTTTCCCCCCACCAAGGTAAGCAGTTAACGTTAAAGTGAGGATGTTAAACACTGTCACAACAGATCACACAACCGTTCGGGAATTGCTTTTGTTTTGTTTTATTACTTGTAGGAAACGACATTTGGAAAACAGGGCACTGTTTCAAACTACGCTCATTTTATTCAAGACAATGAAAGACGACTGCATGTACTGACACGCAAGCCTAGTTACCCCAATCGATACTGATATATTTATATCAAAAGCTTGAGATGGCTAGCACCCACGTTTGCCTCTCTAACATTATTAACTGCTGCGGCTCCAATTTACCCCCCCGAAATAATTTGAGGTTAAAAATGACGGGTTTGCCAACTCCTATTAATAAATGGTTATAAATGGCCAGATGGGTTTGGGCTGACGGATGCAGATGAACCACAGCAGCATAAGACCACACCTTACGTCAATCCTGCCAGCTAAGAACCGGCAACCAAGGGTACAATCTGCATGGACTTGCCACACTTGGACAACAGAACACTGGAAACATGTTGCTTTGTCCTGATTCGCTGCTGCAGCATTCGCATGGCGGGGTCAGAACACGCTCTTAGCCGACAGGAGTGACATCTGGTGAGTTCTTCTGCCGCTGTAGCTCATCCGCATCACGGTTTGACATGTTGTGCATTCAGAGACGCCCTTTTTATTCAGTTGTCACGAGTGGTTATTTGTGTTTACGTTTACATTTATGTCATCTAGCAGATCTAGGGCGACTTAGAATTCATACAGTCTTACAATCCAAGAAATGGTGGGTTAAGGGTCTTGCTCAGGGACCCAACTGGGACAGAGGTGGGATTTAAACCTTGGTCCTTCTGGTCTATAGTCCAGTACCTTAACCGCTAGGCTACCACATTCCCAGTGAGTTCCTGTGGCCTTCCTAGCAGCTAGGACAAGGCTGGCAAGCAGTTAAACAGGCGTACCTAATAAAGTGACCAGTATAGTCCGAGGAATTTTTAACATCTACAAACTCATTCGAGCGAAATGCCTTATTAACGATGTACGATCAAATCCAAACTCTCATTCGGTTTCACAACAAGCGCAACTTTTTAAACTTTTAAACTGAGAGTTTGAGCCCGTACCCCACATTTACACACACGCGTAGATTAGATTATGATCACGTTTACGCTCGTTAACACCCCAAACGTCAGGAACGAACGGTTCGACGGTGACCCCGCTGAACCTCAGAAAGCCTCTGCTTCCTGTTGTGCAGGATTTCCTGCCGAGAAGCAGAAGGATTTAAAGATGGTGTGTACATAAACAATCCTGAACCACACAGCGTTTACTCTCCTTAGCTTTATAATACGATTATATTCATTATCTAATTCTGATTGCCGGTAGAACATCGAGACTGGCCGTCACCTCGTGCTCAGGGTTCAGTTATCAGCAGAGTGTGTGTGTGTGTGTGTGTGTGTGTCTCTAACTTCAGAGAAGCGTTAGATTGTTCCCATCTAACAAGCTCGGTCTTTAGCTGGGCCCTGGGAACGCACAATGCACAATGTCATGTGGAGGCCGGTTCAGCACTGGGACTAGCCTCAGTGACATCAGAGCAGGCGAGGTAACGTGAGGACAGAGCACACGGCAGGCTTTGCTGTATTTCGGGGAAACGCTAACCCCTTTTACACATGCGCTGTTGTGGAGTCGTGTACTAAGGGGGTTGGTTTCGGGTATTTAAACATACGTGTTGCTCCACACTTTGTTTTTACCATCCTCCAGTCCTTTATCAGCCGTCACGGGATGCTGGTGGCTGGACATTTTTGGTAGGTGGGCTATTTTCAGTCCAGTAGTGACACCAAGGTGTTGAAACACTGCAGCAGCACGCAAAGGGATCATTCAAATAGACTGTGAGAAATGCAGAAATGCCGACAAATTGCAGCTGACAGACATAAAATATCTGGGTCACATACTTACTGTTCAGTCTGCATTTGTGAACGACACAAAGCCAGGACACTTCCAGTAAAGGCAAACGGGTGTTTACTAATCCGGAAATGGGCGCCGACTACTACAGACGCAAGCACACAGCACAGGCCGAGTCAGAAGTTGCGAACAGAAACCAGGGGTTTCCTCACAGGGCGCATTCATACACACCTCAAGGTCTACCAGTAAAAATGCAGAAGGCACGATAAAACGATGCACAGTGAGAAGGACTGCGGTGCAAGTGCAAAATCTCCACATTTACAATATAACCCTTATCCAGAGCGACTTACAATTCATACAGTCTTACAATCCAAGCAATTGTGGTTTAAGGGCCGTGCTCAGGGACCCGACTGGGGCAGAGGTGGGATTGGAACCCTGGACCTTCTGGTCCATAGTCCAGTACCTTAACCACCAGGACACCACGGTCCAATTACAAATTAGTACGAGTATCAACGTTAACAGTAAATTGTTAACAGTAATTTAGTAAGTTCACATCTTGACTTCTTCACGTGGACTGAGCCATTAAAGCCACACCTCCTTCCATGGGTCTTAGAACTGGTGAGACCACGCCTTCTTTCTGGGTTGTTGGTTCTATCAGTGCACATTATAATGGCATGCTGCTATTCATCTTCAGGTTTCTATAAAGAGTACAGCGCACTACAAAGCGGCCACACCTCAGTCACGGAGTACGATAGAAACCAGAAATGCACCGCTCCCACTTTTATTCTTCTGATATGGAATCCAACGCCTGATACCAGGGACCTTAAATTAAAACCTTTCAACATGTTTTATTACAAGTAAAATGAGATAAAAAAAAAAGAAACGATCAAATGTATTCATAACCATGGAAAGTATTATAAAAAACTATTTATTATTATTATTATCATTACTTTATTGATAATACGGGTATACACCATTTAACGTTTGCTTTAACGAACTGAAAATATTACAATAAAATTATACCAGGAAATAAGAATCTGTATTTTTTAGAGTCTAAGGTTCATGTAAGTGAAACTTTACGTTTTGCCCTGTTCATAACAGAAACACAGGCCACGCCTCCTGCACTGGTCATAACAGAAACACAGGCCACACCTCCTGCACTGGTCATAACAGAAACACAGGCCACGCCTCCTGCACTGGTCATAACAGAAACACAGGCCACACCTCCTGCACTGTTCATAACAGAAACACAGGCCACACCTCCTGCACTGGTCATAACAGAAACACAGGCCACACCTCCTGCACTGGTCATAACAGAAACACAGGCCACACCTCCTGCACTGGTCATA
>JAUZST010014279.1:0-35307 GCA_034779995.1 Parotocinclus haroldoi
GAACTTGTTTTTTACAGTATTAAGCTTCGCATGCTGAGTATCTATACATTGTGTTGTAGATCGTTTCGAAAAACTTGCAAAATGTATTGCAAATTTCTTTTTCAATGAACAAAGTTCATAAGCAACAGTAGTTTGTATGTTCACTATACGTGTATATTGCACAATAAAGGTTTAATTTTTAATCATTGCAGTATATTATAGTATATATATTATAATAATTATTTTAATAAATTATAGCACGTCCCGTCTTGTAACATGGGGCATGTTCGATTAATCGGACCAGCCAGTTATTAGGACCAAAATGATCGCGTCCCGATGTGGTCCCATTAACCGGATTCGACTATAGACTATCTCAGAGTGTGATTCCAGGCTCTCCCTCAGTCTTAACGTTCATATGTTTCTATACATAGTGTATATGTACAAAGTATTTTGCTGTATTTTGTCCTATGGCTTTGGTTCTATGCTTGTATGATTTCTGTACTTATAAATCCATTTATATTCCGTTGTATTACGTTTCCTCCAGGTGATAGGCACTTTGCCTTTGCTAGTGAACCCTGCATCCTTGACTGGAGCATCTGTAACGCCTTCGTTGCCCGCCCAGAGTCTGCAGGTGCAAACAGTGACTCCTCAGTTGCTCCTGAACCCCCAGGGCCAAGTCATAGCCACCATCGGGAACAACCCTGGTGCAACTGCGACAACCACCAGTTCTACAGTCCTGCCTAAACCTACGCTCTCACTTAACAAGGTCAACACACAGGTGTGATGCATGTGCTTATTGGGCTTTTTTTGCATGCATGTTGCAACACGCTATTCTTAGGTGAACGCAGCTATTCTGTTCGGAACTGCAGGTTCCCGCTGTAACTGGATCACAGTCTCCAGTCATGATTGCGCCACAGCCTTCCACAGGGAAAGCAGCCTCCTCAATCTCGTCATCTATTCCTGTTGCCTGTGCAGATATGCCTACAGTGGGCCAACTTGTCAACAGTACGTGTCTTCTGGTATTATCAGCAAATGTCTAAAGGTTCATAATGACACACTGTAGCTTACATACATTGGTGCTCAGTTGTAACGCTGCCCAGCGTGTTTTGTCATACAGTCGTTGAGGAATTCTAGCGTAAGAGGGAGGATTTGCCAAAATGTGACTGTGAAAATGTCTCATGGAACAAATTGTACTTTTCATAGCAGACTTAACAGTTCAGTCACAGAATAGTGTTTTATATATATATATATTTGACAACATCAGACCAAATACAAGTCCATGGTCCAAAAGGTTATTTGGCACACATGCTAGAGCTTAACACGAGACGAGACGTGATGTGTCTGGTCTGTTTTGTAAGCAGACACACAGTTTAAAGCTGGGAAGCAGTGTGTTTTTGGTGTGTGGTTGTGTTTGTGTCACTATTGTGCGGAGCGCAAGTGTGTCTGTCTGTAACCGGCACTGAATCGGTTATACGGCACTGATCTGCGATCACTGGTCCACTGAAAACCCCCGATTTTGATTCATGATTGATCTGTGCACGTCTAGATATATCAGTTACAGCGTTGTAGCCCGTCACACTAAATGGGTTCTGTTTGCAGTATGCATGACGAAAGCAAGTTGCTTAGGTAGAATAAAAAAAAAAACCACAATAATACAATAACAAGATTTTAAATGGCGTTACCATGACAAAGCTAAAGCTAGCTGAGAGTGCAGAGCAAGCCAGCAGCTGCCGGCAGCGTAGAAAAGAAAAGTTGAGTAAAAATCTCTACGCTGTCATTGATAGTACTTAAGCAGCCAATTACTTAATGCTTAAAACTTAATTAATTAATACTTTAGCATCCAAATTCATCTTCCTTAAAAAGGAATCATCTTTTAAACCAAGGTTAAGGTTCAAGCACTTTCCCGTTTGCCTATGACACTGACACATGGCTACGTGGTAAGGCTTAGATGGATAGGCAGTCTTTGAGATAAGGGAGCACCTAGAGTTTATACGAACTTACTGAATATTATTGAATGTCTGCCACATCAGTAGACTGAAACTTATTAGGGTACGTACTTTTGCATTCATTGGCCCACGTGTCGATATGGTATTTATACATTTACGTTTACACTTATGGCATTTAGCAGACGCCCTTTTCCAGAGCGATTTACAACCGATACTGGCTTACAATCCAAGCAATGGTGGGTTAAGGGTCTTGCTTCAGGACCCAAAGGTGAGACCTGCCAGTGAGATTTGAACCCAGGACCAGGACGCTGAGCCTAGCGGATAAGATACTGGACTCAAATCCCACCTCTGCCAAACGCTGCCACAGTTGGGTCCTCAAGCAAGGCCCTTAACCCACCATTGTTTGAATTGTAAGACTGTATTAGTTGTAAATCGCTCTGGATAAGGGCGTCTGCTAAATGCTGTAAATGTAAATTAATATTGAATGCATATATCATTGAGATGTCAGATACTTTAGAGGTTGCAGGGATAGTTACTGTTAATATTACACTATATCAGATGAAGGTGCATTTCTGACCACATGATAAATGATCTAGGGTCTGGTTTGTGTACATTTTTATGAACCCCTCGAGTAAATGCATTAGGTGTAAACATTCTACTTTATTGTATATCCAGAGCCACAGACAGGAGTGAGTGCAGAGGAGGGCATTAACCTGGAGGAGATCCGTGAGTTTGCCAAGAACTTTAAGATCCGCCGGCTCTCACTGGGGCTGACCCAAACACAAGTGGGTCAGGCTCTCACAGCCACCGAGGGACCAGCCTACAGCCAGTCTGCTATCTGCAGGTTATTTTTTTTTTCTCTTTATCCACTTAGTTCTCCTGTCTTCCAGTTTTTCAGATCTCTGTCCTACAGCAGACATTAGGTATCTGGAAATCTGGAAATTTGATTGACCTAAACATGGTTACAGAACGCTGCGATGGACTGGCCCCCTGTCCAGGGTGTACACTTATTATATACTTATTATATAAGCCAAAATTTGTGGACACCCAAGAAAGCACATCCAAAACATGGGGTGTGGAGGTGGCTCGATTGGTAGCACAGCTGCCTCACAGCAAGAAGGTCCCGGGTTCAGTCCCAGGGTGGAGCAGCCTGGGTCCTTTCTGTGTGGAGTCTGCATGTCCTCCCCGTGTCCGCGTGGGTTTACTCCGGGTACTCCGGGTTTCCTCCCACAGTCCAAAGACAAGCATGTTAATTGATTACTCTAAATTGTCATTGACTTATGTGTGTGTGTGAATGTATATGACTAGTGTTGAAATGAACTTTTGTATGGATATAACCTTGTGTGTGTCTCTAAGATGGTCACTGATACAGATGGCGACGTTAAATAAGCCAAATAAATAAACAAGCTTTCCATTAGATTTTGGAGTATTACTGTGAAATTGGGCTTCTGATCTTTTCTGGTCCGTTTTGGCATTCCAGTGCATTTTCAAAGTGTCTGGAGTTAAAGTTGTGGTTCTGTGCAAGTCAGCCAAGTTCCTAAGCAAAGTTGGCACACCAATTCTCTATGAACTTTAATGTTAAAGCATGGCAGATGTGTTGGAAGCATAAACCTGCAATTGTGTCACGCCGAGAGTCACAGGGTTATCAGTACAACCCGTTCTTCTGCTACTGTTTGTCTAGGGAGACTCCAGAAATGTACTCTCATGACTGTGCTGAAGTGTTGCTAAAACAGCAGAGCTCAATAATTTGAACGGGTGTCCACAAACGTTTCTCTAAATACAGGTCGCGCATTACAGATTGCTTTCAACTGGGTTTAAAAACGAAAAGACGCTGCTCAGATGTGCACCAACATTATTTATTTTTTTAAATTTAAATATTGTGTTTTTTTCCCCAGAAAGAATGCTGTTCTCTGGCAATAAATGTTGTTGTTAACAGCAATAAGTTATTGCAATTATTTTTGTAGTTTATAACCAAATGTAGTCAAATAGAGACAGAACATTTATATATTATATTTAATTACACTGCCCACAAAAATTAGGAGATATTTCGTTATGGTGTATGTCATTTTGAAATATCCTCTTAATTTTGTAAGCAGCATATTTTAAAGTTATGTGATTTTGTGCCATTTATTATTATTAGTTGTATCAGTGGCAAAAATAAAAGCAGTACTGGCATTATATTTCCGCCAGCATTCGTCACCCTGCTCTCTAAATATCGGTATTCGCCTTTAAAGACCCATATCGATCGACCGCTAATGTGCATGTTGGAACATGAACATAGCTCGCTGGCTGCACACAACCAAGAGAGAAAGACATATTTCCAGAACAGCCAATGCACCATCACCTTTTAAACACTGTAAATCTTTCGAATACAAACTGTTCCGTTACACTTATTTTCTTCAGAGGATTCCGACAACTAAAAGTGTCTTGGCGAAACACAGACTGTACGCACACGAAACCTTTTTTTATTGTGACCAGCTGTTTATAAACGCCTCAAACCTTTGGAGGTAAAAGACAGATTTTTATTTCCTATTATAGTTTGTTTGAATTGTTACGACTTTGCTCGTTAAAGCAAACAGGCATCGATTGGATGGTAAGTAAACAAGACATTAGTTATTCAGAAACTACACCTCAGGTTTTCCTCTTTCCAGGTTTGAGAAACTTGACATCACGCCTAAAAGCGCTCAGAAGCTGAAACCTGTACTAGAGCGCTGGCTTGCCGAGGCAGAACTCTGGAACCAGAAGGGTCAGCAGAATTTGATGGAGTTTGTGGGTGGAGAGCCGTCCAAGAAGCGCAAGCGCCGCACCAGCTTCACTCCGCAGGCCATTGAGGTTCTGAACAGCTATTTTGAGAAAAACGCTCTTCCGACCGGTCAGGAGATCACAGAAATTGCCAAGGAACTTAATTATGACAGAGAGGTGGTGCGTGTTTGGTTCTGCAACCGCAGGCAGACACTGAAGAATACCAGTAAGATCAACGTCTTCCAAGTGCAGTAGAGAGTAAATAACCGTGTGAACCGTGAACGGAAATTCGATTTTGGGACATGGGACAGGAATATTCCTATGGCACTATTCCGTCGTGACAATTGGTGCTAAGCTGTGACCCGTAATCTTTTCTCCTTTGATGGACTTGTTTGGGAGGAAACGACAATGACCAATGGTCTGTTCTCCCCCACCCCCCACACCCCACACCCAAAGTTTTGGGTTCTTTCTTACTCTGCATGTGGCGATGGTATTTTTAGCACCAAAACAATAGAGGAACAGCCCTCCTGCTTAACGTTTGGCTCTAGGTTGTAACATCCTATAATGAGTATGTGACTTGTTATTGGTTACTTAGGGTGTAAGGATACATGTACATGATGCTTCGCAAAGCACAAATGTCAATATGTGCAATGTGGAAATGCCACACGCAGTCTTTTTGTGACATCTAACACGATTGCGTTGTCTGAACGCCAGACGGCGCAATCGTACATCATATATGGTATATCTTCCGCTGTACAATGGTAACTGGAGATATCTGAGATTGAGCATGTTTAAAGGGTGGGCTTAGCACAGTGTGCTTGTTTCTTGGTTTTCAGTTTGAGACAAAGTTGTTGCATTCGAATTGTTTTAAAGCATATATGAGAAAACAATGCGCATTGTTTTGCGGTGTTTACAACAATTGTTGTTGAAACTTAAAAAGGGGGCGCCTTTTATCGAATGTAAAATCGATCATTCGAGATCAAATCGAAGCGTTCTTCGCTAATCGTTACACGACCTATGGGCCACCATATGTTTCTGCTCAGACAAAATGTGCAATAGTTGCAACTAATGTTTTAGTCTGGATTAGTCTGTTTGAAATCTATATGACCATGCGTTTAAGACTTATGTGGCTAAATGTGGACCATTGGTCAGTTTTCTGGATTCTCTGATTCTGGCTGCTTTCGTGTCCTTCTTAAGCAGGGCTATCACATTATTTTTAAACGCATTTACAATTTATAGTCTTTGAGAAGTGTTTACTGTGAACACAGGCTTGGTCCCGCGTGAACCAAATAGCTTTGCGTCCACTCATGCTTAAAATGTCTCTTTTTTTTCTGTTTTTTTTTTTTTCCTAGTAGTAAGCAAAATTGAATATCAACAAGAATCGGAACATTTCGGACACGACAAGAGCAGCATCGTTGAATCGTCTCGATTGACGTACTCAAGGGCACTACAGTACGCGTGAGAATTACAGGACAATCAGTACTAGATTTTTTTAGTGTGTGAAATCGGGTAGCTATATATGACCGAGATGGTGATGCAAACTAAAGTCTATTGTTTTAAATAGAGGTAAGAAGAGGTCTTAAATATTTAAGGTTGAAATGACTAACAAAATTACATTTAACCGCATTTTTTTAATTTATAGCAGCATTCGTGCTGACAGGATGCAAACGTCAGCCTCAGCTAGACCTGTAATACAGTGCTCACAAAAACGATATTTCAGTATGGGATATTTTCTTTTGAAGTATTCCCGCATTTTTGTGAGCTCTATACGTAAGGGAATTAGTTTATCTGCTGTTTGCATACAAGTCCTGAAGGAATGTGAGCTGATATTTCAGTTTCGTTTGTTTGATATAAGTAATTAAGTACACTTACTGTAAAATGGATTTAATATTTTATTCCTCGTTATGTTCCGTTGCCATTCATTCTGCCCTTCAATGTCTTACAGTGTATATGCT
Organism: Parotocinclus haroldoi; assembly: GCA_034779995.1. Taxonomy (NCBI): domain Eukaryota; kingdom Metazoa; phylum Chordata; class Actinopteri; order Siluriformes; family Loricariidae; genus Parotocinclus; species Parotocinclus haroldoi. The sequence goes on from JAUZST010014279.1 coordinate 6,623, forward strand.
TTTTTTCTCGGAACTTCATTTTATTGTCGTGTATGGGTAGGAATTTTTTCCCCAAAAGCGTTTTACAGGTAGTCTCCAATTTTCGGTGGGGATACGCTCAGACAAATCCATCGTAAGCTGAATTTTTTAACGTTAACCGAGGAGTTCTCTGTGTATATGATACCATAGCCCACTGGAATCTTAAAACACTTGCATTTGTCTTCAGTCGGGCAAAATCATTAACATAAAGCTTATTTTATAATAATGTATTGAATATGTCATGTAATCGCACTGCTCACAATATGAGGGGAGATTTCAAAATGAATATGAAGAGGATCCCTTAAGAACTGCCGGATAATCTGATCCTGTCCATGCCCCATCAGCGTCAGTGTGTTTTTGTAGTCTTGGGTGACCATACACTCTACCGAACAGGCAACGTGGGGCACTCTCGTCCAGTTTGACATGCATTTGTTTACCTGCATAAATATATCACTTGCTACTCAATCACCATTGAATTTGACTTTGTATCTCATTTACGTGATCGAACAACTTTCTTTTCTAACAATTTGCTTTTCTGATAATCTTGTTTGACGAAATAGAATCAAATGCGACTTTTTAATCACTTCATATTCGTTCCCAAATTTTTGTGGGCAGTGTATTAAATAATGTATTGAATATGAAAAGAAAAATGATTATTATTGCCACGACCACAGCTTTTCTTCACTATCGCTCGTCACTCCCACCACTGCCGACTTCCTCATTTACGTCCTCAGTTTCCTAATAACGTTGCTCGGGGAGGGGATTAAAAAGTTATACTTTCTGTTGAATGCATATTTTTGTGTAGCGTACGACTCCTATTGTAAAATCAAAAGTCGGACTATCATAAAATGCTGAATACCTGTATGTGTAAAGCCTTGCCGTTTCTGTTTACCCCACAAATTGCTCAACAGAGGAAATTTTGCTAAATTATGTAACTTTGTTTTCCAAGTTATCCGTGTTATGTTTCTGTGTTTTAATGAGGTTATGTCGTTGTAAATATTGCTTTTCTGATATCATAATGTTGCTTTCCAGTGAGCTTGGATTGAAGATCATTGCACATGTTTACTATGTTTACTATGTTTTGTGAAACATTTTGGTATTGCTAAACAAAGTGTTAAACACTCCTGTTCATCAATAATGTTAATCAAATACTTATTTAAATCAAAATTCCCATGTAAATTGTATGGGACTAGTGAACTAGTTTGTATAACTTTTAATACTTGTTGTTCTCTCTCGGTAAAGTGTGGATTAAGTTAAAATGGTCTCGTATTTGCTGTGAATTTTCCTCTATGACCTCATTCATCCTGGTCAGTGTTTTCGCACATGTGGTCTTCAGGAGACTTGTTGTGTTCTTGGTGGCAATCGGGGCATCCAACCTTCACGCCCAGCCCAAGATTCAAACCCCTATCTGTAGGAGTTTCTGTTTTCAGTGAATTATATATGAATAATTCTTCGTTCTTTGCCAGTTGCTCCCATATACCCTTTATACCCCTGGGCTTTGTTTTCCCAATATAACTTCAGGAATACTGTTATGAGAAGCTCTGTAAAAATGCAACAGACAGCTTCAAGACCATGTCATCATGACTAGCGGACAGACCCTCTTTAACCCCAAGAGAGGGTCTCTTTATCATGAAAGATTGGTTGCTGTTCTAGAGCGATACAGCCACAGAAGTCCAGCTTTAACAAACAAACCACAATCGTGTTTTTTGGTCTGTTTGTCATGGTGCGATAGAATCTGGGAAACCCCGTGCAAACAGTCACACAGAATTATGACACCGCACCACAAATGGCCAGTCATTCTGTGAATGCACATACACCCTTAAAATCTTGTGAAAAAGGCATAAAATGGGTCACGAAAAATCAAAGGTAGTAGGAGGGCTGGGAGTAAAAGCCAAAAAGTCTATTCTCTTGTTCTGGGTTTAACTCAAATCATGAATGGTCATTAATGTGTACAGAAATAGTAAATGTAAGGTAGGTGTATTTCATTAAATATAGATTAAGATTAAGATTGATTAAACGCTCTAATGGGGATGAATTAAATTAAATTGCCATGGATGAAAGATGAAGAGCAAATTAACACTAAAAATGTATAAATAATATTGATTATGGTTCTGCTAATGTAACTAATGCCTTTGCATAAGCGATGTAATATGTACATTTGTTAGGTTATACTAAGATGATAGCTAAGAAAAACATAGGAGCTATCATTACCCAGTCTGGAGCATGGCTGATCTTCTTTTAAATATCTGTTTATGTCTGTTACTCCAAGTGAAAAACTGAAAGAAACTGGCCCTGACTTAAAGCATTATCCACTTGAGCTATTGGAAAGATGCCTTAGGAATTATGGGAAATGTAGTAGCTGTAATTTCTATGTTCTGTTGTTCTATCCAGCAACCCAGGAGAAGATGTACATTTTTACACCATGATTTTACTGGGGCACAGCAACATGCCCCTGTAACGTGGGTCCGATGAAGCCCCTGGCAATGGGTAAAACAAGTTGCGTGAGCCATATGTGATTTTGTTCTGACTTAAAAGTCTAAAGCAGTTTATAGCAGCTATAATTTCTCTAAGACTGTAAGGGAATCTCAGCTTCCTCTAAAATGTAAATAATGACATGGTCAAATATGTAGCCTTGCGTTAACGTTAGAACACGTTCATCTCAAAGACGAGTTCGTTCAGTATCAGCTACTTATCACTAATCGACTGGATTTTGTTCATTTCTCATACATTCCTGAAGCGTCAATGCCATAGATTTTAAGAAATCATCTATGGTCTATGGTCAATGCATTTGCCCATAGAAGCTGAGCATCTATTCACTTCAATGAGACTGCATGGAGCTGTGGACGGGCTTCGTCTGGAACGGACGCTGAGCTTCCGAGTCATGATTGGTGGACCAGTCCCATTTTGATTGACAGCTGTTTTAGATCTACACCATCACGTAATCAATAGGACATCTGTCACGTGACGGATTTTGCAAGTCGAAAGACAAAATGCAACCTTTGCTTGGTGACATTACTTGACCATTTCCGTTGTTCATTTTTGTATAGAACAATGTAATTAAGTCGCACTTATAATATTTCCTTGTTTCAATTTAACATCATTTCAGCATTTCCGTGTTCAAGTTTAATAACGTCTCATTCATTTGTTGGATAGTACAATGCCTCTGGTGTACAAACTGTTAACGTTAGTGGCAACAATCGGAGCTACATCTGGAAGTTTAGAGAGGATTTTCTCTTGTTTTAAAAGTATTCAGTCTTACACCCGGAACACAACGGGCCATGGTCGTCTAGGAAGTCTAGCTCTGCTGGCTATTAAGTAGACACTGGTCAAGTTCCTGGTAAAGACGCCTTCTTACATTTACCTTTAGAGCATTTAGCAGACTCCCTTATCCATAGTAACTTACAATACAATACAGTCTTTCGATCCAAGCAATTGTGGGTTAAGGGCCTTACTCAGGGACCCAACAGTGACAGCTTGGAAGAGGTGGGGTTTGAACCCTGAACCTTCTGTCCAGTATTTTATCCACTAGGCCACCACAGTCCTACTAGGTACGATTTGGCCACACCATTTTGTTGAAAAGGAACGGGGGACAGAATTTTTATAGAAATAAATTGACACCTTTTATAAACTTCCCCTCTTTGAAAGACCAGCAGCCACCACTGGTAAATATCCCATTTCAATCCTGTTATTCTCCAGGATTCCCGCACGTCTTGAATAAACCCTTGGAATAACGTGAGCGCACGTTGACGTGGTTTAGACTACTGTACTCCCTGGTAATATCCAGCTACAAAGTTGGGATTGTTGAGGAAAAACTATGTGAACCAAAGACCCCTTGGAAGCACCGATGCTACAGGGGGCAGCCCTTCATTAAAGCCTGAGCGCGCGCTGAAGAAGATGGCTGCGGATATTACGGCAGTCGCTAGTGAATAGAACCGATAAACAAATATGGTTTTCGCGTAAAAATTAAGTAGCGTGCTTCTTGCGGCTCGAGTCGAGCGGTTTCCTTGGCGGTACACCACTCCCCGTGGCCTTTTGCACCGTGGTTTTTAGACGGAGTTCAAGCTAACTGTCCCTCTCTCCCTTTTCGACTCCAGTTTGCGTAGTTGTTCGCTTCGTAACGAAGAGGACGGATTAAAACATGGCGTGAAGAAGGACTAACAGAACTCGTCTGGCTCTAGCTCAGGGTAAGAACACGGCAAAAACACAAGAACGACCACGGTGACCCGAGGCATGGCGTTTGAATTTTCATCTCGGCTACGAATTTTCCCGGACGAAATACGACGCGCGAGTGGCAGGAGCTCAACGTGTTTGCACGGCGTGATCACTTGGTGAAGTTGAGCCTGATTTGTATTTGGGAAAGGAACTGTTTATTACATATCTGGTTTTTATTTGACCACCAAACCCACATTTGGCTGCACAGGAATGTTTTGTAAAGTCCTTCGACGTCTTGCTCGTACACTTTAAAGACTCGTGCGTCAAGATGACGACATAACACCTCAAACAACTGCTTTTAAACTGTTTAGCCATGTCTACCTTAAAACAAACCAGGGCTTATCTGTGCTGTATGGAATGCCGCTACTTATAAGAGGAACCCATGCAAGCTTGGAGAGAACATCCACGGAAATCCGTGCAGCTTTGTGACCACACAGTCTGCACACATTAGAGAGTAAAGGTTGGAAGTATAAATTGTATTGTGCTGGACCGACTTCAAGTGAGAGGAAGCGTGATCAGGCACTCTGTAGCCAATACGTTTAGTTTTGGTTAACTTTCTAAATCTCTTCGTTATTTTGTTGTATTCTTACTGAAAACACGCCTTAAGTTGTGCGACAGCACAAGGGTTTTTTTTTTTTTTCCACGATCGTCCACACAATCTCTGTTGGGGACTGTGGTGGTCTAGGTCAAGGTACTGGATTCTGGACCTGATGGTCCAGGGTTTAAATCCCACCTCTTCCAAGCTGCCGCAGTTGGGTCCTTAAGCAAGGCCCTTAGCCCACCATTGCTTGGACTGTAAGCTTGGATGAGTTGTAAGTCGCTTTGGGTAAGTCCCTGTTGGGAACAGGTTGAGGACAGGCAGGCCAATACAGTACTCTTACAGACTTCTTGTGTAGCCATGTCCCTGTCGTGTGTGTGTGTGTGTGTGTGTGCAGCATGAGGTTTTGCATTGTCTTGTTGAAAAATACACGGACGTCCCTGGACAATACGTCGTCTTGAGGGAAGCATATGTTGCTCTAAAATGTGTAATGTTTTTCATTAATGCTGCCATAACAATATATTAAAGGGCCCTGACACAGCCCCATACCAGGACTCTGAACCCCATACCTGGCTTTTGGATTTGTGGCTGATTACTGTCTGGGTGGTGCTTTTCGTCTTCCGTCCAATGCCCGTTTCTTTAAAAACCAAAATAAAATCCGGACGTCAATTTGTCTGACCACACTACTGGTTTGCACAGTGTTAAGGTCCATCCCAGATGCCTCCAGACCTGGACGTGGTTAACATAAAGGCCAAGGGATGACTTCTTACGCAGCTTCCTTTAATCATGTAATAATATTTGGCACTGTAGAAGGAGAAATATGCAAAGCCCTTCCAGTCTCTTTCGAGGGAAACGTTGTGCTGAAGCCGTTCAGTATTTTTCTCACACGTGTTGATAAACTATAGATCCTCTTTTTTTCATATATTTCTGAATTAAATTAAGATTACAATCACCTCCTTGAAATCCCATCATTTTCGTAACGTCATTAAAAACCCTAAACGTTTTTAGAATTAGTGTTGCAATCCAGAAATGCACGAATATTTGTATTGACAAATATATTGAGGTTGACCGATTGAAAATATAAAATACCATAGCTTCATACTGTTTGCAAAAGAAATACATATACATGCAATACACAGTGCATGTTTTTTTATGTAGCATTTTCCGTATTGCCCCCACTTGTTCTGATTTGGAGTTGCACCTATGATTCATTCTCAAACACCATGAGCATGTGTTATTTTTGTGCTCATGCCAGCTCCATTTTGATACCTGAAGATGTTACTTAGATGCTAAATTTAAGGACTCGGTGGCTGAACGGGATTTCACTTTAATCTATTGGAGTGAAAGAAGGGTTTTGCCTTTTAACCTGAACAGACTTCATAAAAGTTCACGGCAACCTCGCGTGAATTTGATTCCACATGCTATAACTTGGACGATGTTGATCCTGAGAGCGAGCAAAATGTTTATACTGATGTGCCTTACTCGCTTTATCTCTGACAGGTGAGTGTGATCCTGTCCAGAACTGAAAGGCTTCGAGGCTCCTTCTGTCGATCGTGCTCAGTGTGAGCTGAATTGGCTCCTCGTCGAGATGGCCTGGGCTCTGAAGCTGCCGCTCGCCGATGAGGTGATTGAGTCGGGCCTGGCGCAGGATTTTGATGCCAGTCTGTCTGGAATTGGACAGGAGCTCGGAGCTGGAGCCTACAGCATGAGGTATGGTTCGACACTTTGTCCAAGCAGAGAAGAAGCACAGTACCGACCAAAGAAAGAATGTAAAAACAGTACAAAAATGTTAACGTTACTGCTGAAACATACCCTTGTTTGTTATTTGTGTTCTTACTAGTGCTGTTTAGTAATAACCCTATTCTAGGTTCCCTAACTCTGGACATAACCCACTACATGCACTAGTTTGTCCCATTGCTTCACCAGAAGAACCCAGACATGCAATGTATAGACCAAAGTATTTGGACACCTCTTAATTACTGTTTCATTCAGTCCCATTGTCACAAGTATATGAAAATAAGCTAACCATATAATTTGCCTTAAAAAAATATTTGTAAATTCTCCAGCAAGATGTCAAAATGTTTGACATCAGACTCTCAATCATGCCTTTACAGACTTTGCTCTGTGCCCTGGATTGCATGCATGCTAGAGCAGCAAAGGGCATTACCCAAACTATTCCCACAAAATTGTCCAAAAGGTCTTGGTATTCCGAAGCCTTGAATTCCCTTCACTGAAACTAAGAGGTCTAAGCCAACCCCTGAAAAACAATCCCCTTAGCAATATGCGTTGTCTACCAATCTTTACAGTTGGCACACTGCAGTCAGTCAGGTAATGTTCTCCTGACATGTCCAGACCCTTGTTGACTCCTAATGGTGTAGCACCGTGGTGTGTGTGGTAAGCGCAGTTGTCTGGGGACTGGGACAACCATGTCATAATACAGTAGGAACCATGTTTCTTCTGTGGTAATTAATTTGTTTGATTGAAACCAGACTTCTGTTGGATTCAACCATGACCACTGGCATGTACCCAGGGACTTTTGGAGGAAAGAACCTACTCCATAATCAACAGCAGGATCTTTTTGTTTTAACCATATACATACATACACACACACACACACACACACACACACACACACACAGAGTCAATTCTGGTTAATTGGACCACCAGTTATTGGGACCAGCCGCTTATTCGGACCAAATCCTAAAGTACCAAAACAAATCCTATTATATACGTGTAATGTTATTCGCTTATTTGGACCAAAATTCCGCTTAATCGGACCAAAGAATATGAGAGCGAATAAGAAAAAGAAGCCACAAGTCGCCACTTGTGGATGCAAAGCGGATCAGCGAGATATGGGAGGATTTTTGGGATCCCCGGGAGAATTTATGCTTTTATCAACGGTCAGGAAATCCAAAAAGTTGTGTTGACAAGAGCAAACCCAGCAGGAGGTGACCACCCCACCACTTTCTTGATTTTGTTCATGTGCAGTCCGTCAAGAGAACGCTGGATAAGTTCTTCAAACGTTGACTGGAATTTAATAAGAACTTGTTTTTACAGTATTATGCTTCTCATGCTGAGTATCTATATATTGTGTTATAGATCGTTTCGAAAAACTTGGTTGAAAATTTATTTTTCAATGAACAAAGTTGGTAAGCAACAGTAGTTCTTGTTTGTTCGTTCGCTATACGTGTAAATCACACAATAAAGGTTTAATAAATATTTAATATGTTACATAAATTATAGCACGTCCTGTCTTGTAACATAGGACATGTTCGTTTAATCGGACCAGCCAGTTATTAGGACCAAAACGATCACGTCCCAATGTGGTCCGATTACCCAGAATTGACTGTATTTTATATTTCATTTTGATTTTATTTTTGTGAGCAGTATATAAGTATTCAAGCACTGCTAGTGAGATTTAGCTGGCCATCCAGATGCCATCCAGCAGCAATGCAGACTAAGACTAAAACAAGACTAAAACTAAAAGTAGATCATTCTTTTTATTACTTTTAATAACTAATGAAAAACTAATTAAAAAGAAATCTACATCCCGTATATCATTAATGCAGCACACTGTAGGCACTCATAGGTAGATTGCAGGAAGGTAATAGAATTATTACAGATGGAGGCTTGGAAAAAAGGATGAAATGATAATGAAACAATACCTGAACCCTGATGTGTGTTTGCCAGGTTGTGTCCAGACAGATCCACTGAGGCATGCTTGACTTGGTTGATAAACTGAGGCTGCCACATGGCATTGTTAGCATGTTCAACTGATTTAGCTGTGTGGATCACATTAACCTATGAAAACACAAACTGTTAAGCTAGAAACCAATAGATTCTGATGAAGACATAACACTGGGCTACATTTGAAAAAAAAAAAACGTTTGAAAAGGTGCTGATTCCAAATATGAAGTGAAAATATGTCAATTTCATTTTCAATTTCACGAAAGAAAAACACTTTCTAAAGATTAAAAAAGTGGTTTATTCATAACATTCTTTTCACTGAGCCCAAATTCCTCTCTAGCAGGCCACCTTTCCTTGTATAATGATCTACATTTGCTCAACTATCCCAAAGCAAGGGAATTTTGTGTAACTGCTTTGATGTCCTAGAAAAATCAATATAACCTTCAGGTCACCACATAAAATCCAGCAATGATAATCCAGCAACTGTATTTTATTTTCTGAAGAATGGTTCTTATAGATTGTGAAAGTGCCTTTCATATTTACTAAGTGAACAGTAGGAATAGAAGCTGGTTTATTGCCATTTACAAGTAACACACACTTTAAACTTCTCTTTAAACTGTCAGTAAAAAGCCTTAATTCATCAGCTTCATAAATAACAAATCCCACTGACTAAATGTGTACTTTGACGTGATGTAGTACACAAGTCGATACAAAAATATATCAGAAGATCTTTGTTAGAATACCTAAATCTAGTTCTGGGAGCCACAAGGTTCTTTTTCTTTAGCTTTGAACCCAGTAACTCAGCTTGAGTGAATAGCTAGCACATTTTGGCATCAACTTCTGAAGCCATGAAATCTTCACCTTTAGAGTCTTTTGAAAAATAGTAATGACAGAATTAATTGCCGTCAGAACTTTCCAAAGATAATTGCAGGAACTTCATCGCATTGAGAAATCAGTCTTGGAGATTTGGAATGGAAGATTTTGTCTTTGTGTTCATGCCTATAATAATTAAAATGCAGAAGTAGCAGTCATCAACGTGGTTTTGAGGCTCTCACCACACCACTGGAACTCCAAAGCTGAGACTTTTTCTCTGACCTTTAATCCACTGTCTGCACACTTTATGTGGTTTGTCCTGATCACCCAGTTTAACTAAAATATACATGATAAGCTTTTCATACAAAGTCAGATATATGGTCCTTTGTTTGGGTGTTGTAAAACAACCACAAATGTAACAGAATATATCAGGATCATTTTGGTACCATCCATGAAGTATGTGAATATTGGACGACAAATTCTGTAAATTCTAAGCCTCTTTAACAAATTAATGCGGATGTGATTTTTGGATTCAGCACACTAAAATACATAGTCTTTTAGCCAGCATAATTGAAATAGACCTGTGTAATCATATTAAAACAACATTCACAAACTATCCCAAACAAAAACGTAAGGCTAGGCAATCTTATCTGGCAATAATGCAACATATTCAAATCTTGTTTTAACACTGATCTTAGTGACCAGGTGAGTAACACCATAAATTGTGTGTAGTCAGCCATACCTCAACTTTAAAGTCATTGCTGACGTAGCGCCCATTGAGTTCTGAGCAGACCAACTTGAACTTCCTATCAAACAAAGACTCTGTGTGCCAGTTCCTGTAGTGAATCAGGTGCAGGACCTGTTCATAGTTGACCATGGTGTTCACACCTGTATCCAGACAAGAGCAATTCATCAGATTCAACAACTGTAAATTATATTTAAAATATCTTTTGTCAAATATTTAATATATTTCTGAACAATTAAGTTCAGTTTAGTTTTACAGTCGCTGTATTGCAATTTGAAAACAAGACCAAGACACCCTGAACTTCAGATAGCAAAAACTGACTGGATTTCCCCAGAAAGGTTTTTTTCCTCATTAAAAGTGGCATGAAACACTCTCCCAATTTCTGGGAATTTACTGCACAGCTTTGTACATTCTGTTCAGAATATACAAGGTATTTCTTAAATGGATTTACCCGTGATGACCATGCCCACGCTGGTGGCACTCATTTCCAGGCCTCGTTGTTGCACTTGGGCCAAATCCACCTCCAGACTCTCGTGATCTCCATCCAGATCATCTCCCACTACAGTTACTTCACATGTGTCCAGGTTGTGCATGATCTCCTCAGAAACAACAGATTCTTGCACTAACAAAAATAAGGTGCATCTGACGTTAGCAAGACCCAGAGTTCTTGCATTTGTTTATTTGACATCGCATTAGCATCAATGGTTATTCACCAAATTACATTCACACAGGGGCAACCACTTCACCTAATGCATGTCTTTAGAATGATACATACTCCACACAAACAAGTACAAGACCAGGAGAAATTGATTGAATGTCTTTCCATTTCAATCAGAATTAAAACACTCTTAATTTAGCATGTCTTTAGGCTGCGTATAAAATGAATCTGGCAGATGACACAGCTGTCATTCTGCCATTTCTCTCTAGGAAAAAAAACACTCATTGCTCTTGGGCACTTTATTACACTTTATATTCTTCACTCTCTCTTCTGAAGCCACTGATTACACTGGTGATATACTGACATACTAACACTGACATAAGTGTTAAAAAAAAGTTAAAATCCCACCAGATATCCTCTGGAAAGAAACACTTTTCAAATATTTTATAACAAGTTTTAAGTCTGCTTTGTCTGTGTCACAGAGGTTTCAGCACCTTTCCCCTCAGTCTGTATGTTTATTAGTTTTATTTAACCTCACGACGGACCATATGTATCTGTATGTTATGCCCCATTCCATATGCCCAATCCAATCTTAGATTTATGTACAATTTTTGCATCCTTATGGAGTCCATATTTGCATTAAATAAGATAAGATTTATTTGAGATTGTCTACTACCACTGCTTATTTCAATTCACCGGGTAATGTGTACAACCCCAAATCAGAAAAAAGGTTAATTGCAGGTAAAAATGTTGCTTACACTAACTCTCAACTCTCAAATCACTAACAATTTTGGCTGCCTACCCTACTCAGGTGACAAAGTTGTTAAGCTGCAGTCATATCTTCACATACAGTGTTGCAGACTAATCAAGCTCAGATCAGATAAGAATTACTATCAACTTTACTAGTGCAAATGCAAACTAACAGTACAGTACCTGTTGGTTCATCCTCTCCCTCAGCCTCGGACTCCACCTCACGTGTGATGGTGCTGACAACGCGCAGCTCAGGGAACAATGTCACTCCTTCAGGGCTCTCAAACTCAGCTGCCCCACGAGCAAAGTGGTCGATTCCACTCAGGCTAATCTTAGGCTCCTCTGGCTGAAGCACCATCACATAACCCTCAGCATCAGGCACTGAGATGCATGTCTCCTCATTAAAGCACCTAAACACCAAAATATGGACACACTGATATACCTTAACCATAAAGACATTGCTGGCATCAATGATAGCTCAGCATAAATGGTTAGGCAAAGGTACTATGACAAGGTCCTCAAAGTACTAAACACTGAACCTTAACCTCGTACAATTACTACTGAATGACATGAGTTAGCTGTGTGTACAGAAGAAGAAAGGCTGACTTGAATACTGAATACTGACTTGACAGTGGTTGTGACACGAAGGTGGCGTATTCCTGGTGTGGGAAACTGCCTGGAGTTCAGATAGGAAATGTGCTGCATGACCTTCTCAAAGCTCTCAATATCATCTCCCTCCAGAGTCAGGGATGACTGATTGGGGTTAAAATCCACCTGCACCCAAGTAATGAGTCAGACATGCTGAGTCACCATAGTGGATGCTTCAAATAAACTGCACTCTTTTTGCACTGACATTTACACATAATTAACTGTTCATTTCAACAATCTGATCTATAGCATCTAATTAATTAAATGAAGCCAGAATGTTAAATCATGAGATTTAACATTTTTTAGTTTTGCAGTGAATTTTAAAGCTTGATCAGATATGTACAGGGCTCACACCTTTATAGACGAAGCCACATCTTCCGGGAGCTGCACGTCTAGACCCTCCTTGCACGTATACAGGCAGTCAATCACCTTCTTGTTCTCCAGCTTCCCAGAGCGGATCATGAGGCCGGCCAAGTTGCCCCGAAAATACTGAGTCATGCGGGCACTGCCTCCTGGACAAATGCAGACAAGCGAGTGATTAAGGCAGAAAAAGACTACCCAGCACATAATATTCAGCATGCTGTGCATCTCCATGAACATGACCAATGTGATTCATGCACGTTAGTATGGTCACTCTACTCTGCCGGCCAAGAGTGGCAGCAGTTCCAGAGAGAGTGATGAATAGACAGTATAGGCCTGTGGCCTCATGCAGCTTATCCTTCGCGAGTGTAACAGAATAATTAATTATGGAGAGAAAATAATTAAAAAGAATGTAAATGATACAAGGTAGGACATAAAACAATGGATTTAAAAGAAATTGTTTTATATTGAAACTGGATGTGTGAAAATAATGCAGAGGTTTTCATGACTCAAAAATATGACTGTATGATAATGTTTAAAGTAATAATCATGATTATTTTGCTTAATATAGAAAGTATGATTATTTCTCTATAATTATCTTTTCTCTATAAGTGTTAAGCAATTATTTCACAGGGTTCATTATAAGCCTTGAATATGTAATATGTAATTCACTGAAACGAACTGAGCCAAAATGTTAATCATTATTAATAATGTAGATCAAATTAATAGTGAAGCTCTAATTTAATTATGGATAATTTTGGATGATTCTGAATATTTACAATAACTCAATTCAGCTGCAGAATCTGATTCATTCCTTTATCATAAGCTTGTATCCAAAGCAGTTGCATGTGAAGGTGACTGAGCTGAGGCCTGGGTTGTATACTCTAATCTGATATGTTGAGGAATGGTTCTGCAATGTTGAAGCACCAGCTCTGCAACATTAGGGTCAACAACAAGATATGAGAGATACATCCTTCAGAAGTACTGCCAGCATAAACAATGCTGCAAAGCAAATCTGCCAGCACATCCCTAAACTGCAGGGAATCAGACATCCTGAATACTCTAAATGCTAGACACTCTTATGAATGCACTATCAGCTGAGTAATCAGTAATGCTGAATTGCATTACAAGTTTAAAATAGCTAAAATGGTTGGTGGATAAAGGGAAAAACAATAAAGAACAGTAGATACGAGCAAGCAGGATGCACAGCTTCTGATCAGGAGCACCTAATACTGCAAATGTTAGGCAAATAAAAGATGAGCATATATCCTTTCACAGCGCAGCCGTGCAGCCATGTAAGGATCACGTGTATGATGTGTTAATTCATGAACAAACTCTCAAATTCAAGCAATTAGGGAAAGAGTCAGGAAACCTGGCACATGCTCTGAGACTGTTTCAGTGTCATTGTCATGATCCAATAGGTCTGTGGAGGTAAGACAGAAGAGTGGAAAAAGAGGAGGTCTTGCTTTAGATAGGAAAAGGTCAGCATGATTATTTTCAGATATCATGCATTCAGTTGCATGAATATCAAATATTGTTTTACTACTACTACTGGAATTTACAGATAAATTGCATAAATCTACCTGGCAAGCAAAAATCATATTGTACATTTCCCAACTGTGGGACTAATAAAGACTAATAAAGACTCAGTTTACATTAATCTATGCATTAATTTGCTTTCAGTTCATATCTCCCTTAAATATATCACCACAGGCATAAATGTGTCTCATAAAAATGAGAAAAAATGTATTAATAAAAGAGAGTACCTTGCCAGCAGGCACCAATAGTGAGCTGGGTTTCAATCTTGGAGGCATGGAGAGGGTAATCCTCTGTGACTAGGAAGGGTTCAAACGAAGCTCCATCCACAAACAAAGCCACGGCTGGGAACTCAATGTTCAGCACATAGTGGTGCCACTCTTTATCACATATCTGAGAGACAGATTAAGACTTCTGTAAATATATAGAAATATCTTAAAAATAAAACATTATTTTTGGTATGCTGCCTTGGAACTGTTGACGAGATGTCAACATTTCAATTAAAATGGACCCGTCATGCACAATCTGAAAGAAAAATGCTGTTTTTTCCGTGTAAAACAATTGAGGGAGTATTTTTCAGTGTTCGCTTTCACGTAGATTTCCACATTAAACAAAACCTGGGACATTTGTTATTAGAACTTGGAGTTTAAACTATATTTGTAAGTACCTGGTCAAGTTTCCAGTGGAACTCTGCTGGTTTGTAGTTTTCTGCCTCACTTGGATCCTGACGCAGAAGCAGCACCAGACGACAGTTGTGCACATACAGAGAGTAGTGGTGTCTGTTCATGTCTATAACACACAATAATATGAAAACATGCTCTTAATGCTTACAGTTGTATTTCTTATATTTACATTTTAATGGTTGCTGTATTAACTACAAAATAGAGAAACAACATGTCACACTAAAGAGCTCAATAACCTTATAACATAACAACTGACAGAAAAAAAACACAACATACAACACATCACATACAAATTCCAGTTATGCAGTTTAAAGCGGCACAATTACCAAATCATCACGAAACGTGTATCAAAAGTACACAAATGAAACTGAGTGCCAAATCTGTTCCTTTTCCAAAGCATCTCTAAGTCACACAGCAACACTTCCATTTCACCAGTGCACATTGTATCGTCATCCTGATAAGCACTGTTTGAAGTATATGGCAAAGCAATAAAATGTGTAAAAATAATTGCATACATGTGAATAGAAAGTACTTTATTTAAAAACATTTACTTTAAATAACTCTAGAAACAACAATATGCCTCTGAAATCAACATCAGCACACAGCAGTACGTACATCATAAGCAGCAGTGAGAAGTAATGCACTATATTAACTGGCTGTATTAATATTATATTATCATATAATATATTATACAATAATATATTAATAATACAAAGAATAATAATATAATAAATATATTAATATTAATGCACTATATTTACATGGGTAACGCTTTGGGGGAAAAAAAACAACAACACTTTCAGTATTTTCTAAAGACAAAATTCCACATTTGCTCTAATTCTACTTGTTTTGTTTGTTGATTGAATTATCAGTTTTCTGTGGCTGAATTTTAAATTCATGTCTGAATATCATTACTTTTGACTGCTTGCACAGTGCCCAGGATCTGTCTGCTCTTTGCACTGCCTTTGAAAGATTACAGACTGCAGTGGAAAATAAGTCAAATGTAAAATCATAATATTTTATAGTGAGATAAAATGACTTCTCTGTGTGGTGTATTAAAAAAGAAAGCTTTTATATTTTGTCTCTGTTTGCATTATTTATGCCAGTCTAACATTAAAACCTTGTTTATCATGAAATACTAAACCTTTACAATTTGAATGCTAACCACTAACATGCCTCCCTCATATGCTGTTAAACACACCAACATTTTTAAAACTAAGTTTATAAATAGCTGTCACCACTACCTCAATATATTAAACCAAAATAAGTTTCCAATGGAAATTAAGTATTAAAAAGGAATGTTGTTTACTATTTTAACTCAAATTGAGGAATGTCATATGATGGGAGTAACATGCTCATAATTTCATAATTATCATAAGTATCATAATTTGTCTGCTGTATATTTTTCAATGCCATTTATAAAATGGTATAAAATTGTTCTAAATGGTTCTACATTACATTTGTCAAAATTGTACAACCCCAATTCCAACGAAGTTGGGACGTTGTGTAAAACAAATAAAAACAGATTATGATCATTTGCAAGTCCTTTTAACTCATATTCAATTGAATACTCTACAAATACAAGATATGTAATGTTCATACAGATAAACTTTGTTGTTTTTTGAAAATATTCACTCATTTGGAATTTAATACTGGAAACATGCTAAGTTGGGACAGGGACAACAAAAGACTGAGAAAGAAATGTTCACAAGCAAGGATTTGGAAAACATGGACATCGTGTCCTCTGGGCCAAAGAGGAAAAGGACTGTCCGGATTGTTATCAGTGCAAAGTTTAAAAGTTTAAAAGACAGCATCTCTGATAGTATGGGGGTGTGAAGGCACCATTAATGCTGAAATGTACAAACAGGTTTTGGAGAAACATATTCTGCCATCCAAGCAACATCTTTTTCAGGAAAGTCCCTGAAACACAGCAAAACAATACCAAGCCACATTCTGCACGTGCTACAACAGCTTCGAAGTAAAAGTACAGTTAGTAGACTGGCCTGCCTGCAGTCTAGACCTGTCTCCCATGGAAAATGTAAGATGTATTATGAAGCGCAAAATATGACAAGAGAGAAGCCGGACTGTTGAGCAACTATTGTTGTACATAAAGAAAAATGACAAAGAATTCCACCTACAAAACGCTTATTAAGTTTTGTTTAAAGGAAAGGAGATGTAACACAGTGGTAAACATGCAACCATCCCAACTTTTTTGGAATGTATTGCAGGCATCAAATTCCAAATGAGTGAATATTTGAAAAAAAAAAAACCAAAGTTTGAAATCAGTTTGAACATTAAATGTCTTGTCCTTGTAGTGTATGTAATGTATGGATTTACAAATCATCATATTCTGTTTTTGTTTATGTTTTACACAACGTCCCAACTTCATTGGAATTGGGGTTGTAGTTATTCTCTAAACCTGGGTGAATGTTATTACGAGGCCTATGTGTCACATAGGAACAACATACACATATATAGTTTAATGTATACACAAGACATATAACAGGTTCTTAGAGATGGGATGTCTGCAATCATTCATCACATGCAGTATATTTAGTATCCATTACCTGTTTTATCAGAATTGCAAAGGATGGTTTCTTTTTCTCGACTGCCAGGTCCGTGCCTCATCCACACTGAGATGGTGAAGGGCTCCTTTAGGCTAGTAGTCACAATACCATCGGGTACCTTTACAGCTTGTGTGCCATTAAACTCAAAGACTTGGTCACTGTCATGCCCGTTGTCAGTAGGAAGTCCTGTGGTCCAGTTGGTTACACTGCTTGGAGCAGGAAGCAGCTCCACAGTTCCTGCACTGGCACCTGAGTACAGTCAAAATACAGTGGTTACACAGAGTAAAGACCCTACAGAACATACAAAACTATCTACCAATAAATTAATTTATTAAGAATGCAAGGTTAAATAACTTCTGGCAAGAATGAACATAGCCAGACAAATGTTTTTCAACATCTATGCTTTCAGAATGTTTGTAAAAGTATTTCAATGTTCAGTTTGCAATGTTTTTAACAAACTGAACACTAACTAAATAGAAGAAAGAAAATAATAAAGAAAGACACATCACATTTGTAAAATGTCCCTGGCTACACTGATCACAAAAATTGGGGAATATTTCATTATGGGATATTTCATTTTGATGTGTTAAGTGGAAGTCCTGCAAGAGTGTGTGTATATATATACTCTTGCAGGACTTCCACTTAACACAGCAGCTTGGTTAATTTAAAGCAAACATGCCATATATCTCCAACAATCTCTCATTTAGATTTATAAATCTACACAAGAATAAAAATCACATCTAGTCTCTTTATGTATGTCGCTTGATTTCTCTCACTCACCACACAGGCGATGGAGGGATTTCTCTGAGTATGTGTCTCGGTCACAGCCCTTGCCAATGTGGTTGGTCTCCAGCTCAATGCTAGCCTGGATGGAGGTGATTGGCTCCTCACAGGTCTCCAGACGTATACTTGGGAATAGAGCAAGACTTCCGGTGCCAGGCTCATATTCAATTCTCTTATTAAAGCCTTAGGAATCAGACAAGCAAGATTCTCCTTGACAATACAGCATTACTAAGGACTGATTATGGTATTAATTTAAAACAGCGACAAAGCTATGCAAAGTATGTCCTTTACTATACAGAATACTATATATGTGTTTCATAAGACATGCTGTACTAAAGCCTATCAATGTGGCAACTGATTCTTTGGATATAAAGGACCAAAATACAAACATATCAACAATATATTCAAGCTTCTGATACCTTGCCAGCTTGGTTTGCAGGTTGGTTTCACACTGATTTTGACAAGGACGTCTTCTGAGGCACGGCTCTTTCCACAATCGAAGGCTGTAACTGTCAGCTTATAAACACGTTCCTTGCTGTAGTTCAGCTTCTCTGTGTTCTTAATGTTGCCTGTACCATAGGCGTGAATATAGATATAAAGTGTCAACAAACAAGTACTTTTTACATGTAGCATGCACCCAATTTAATTTGAGAACAAAGACTATACAGTAATAAGATACAAGCCCTAAAAGGCTATTACATTGTTTTAAGTAAATATATCATATTAAAATATGCCAATAAACATCAAGTAATAAACCTCACATGCAGACACTTACTTATCACATTATTAGGTACACCTCCTTGTTTCTACACTTTTTATCCCGTCTATCAGTTCTGCTGACTATTTTAGATTCACATTGGTTTTCTGCAATTACAGACTATAGTCCACCTTTTTAACTACATACTTATGTGATGAATACTTATGACATACTAATGTTAATCCTATTTACTCTGTTCTGTAATTGTCAGGACCACCACAGATCAGGTACTATTTGTGTGGTGGTTTTCAAACACTGTGCTCTTATATTGCCCCACCTTGTAGATGTATGGTCAGAGACAGTTACTGATCATTTACTGTTGCACAGTTTGTGTTAGCTACCCTTTAATCCTTCATCAGTGCTAAGAGAATGCTGCCTACCGGATGCTGGTGGATGGACATGTATGGTTTTTGTACTTATTTATATTCCAGCAGTGGACCTGATAAAATATAGGATATTATAAAACAGTATAAAAACAAGAAGGTTTACCTAATAAAGTGATCAGTAAGTGTAGAATGCACATAAATCAACATGAGAATAGACAATATACTGCAGTAAAACAAAAAAACAAGAGTTAATAACATTTGACATTTAATTGTAATATTTTAAATAGCTCATTATTCAATTGCATATTCAGAGCACAAATACTACAAGTATAATACACATTCATAGCCTGTGCCTTCTTCATTGTAGCTTAGTTTGTTTGGTAATAAATGTACAGTATTACATTGTACGTTAAAAAGGATGACTATGTGTCAGTGCTTTTCAATTACAAATGTATCAAAATGCAACTGTAACTAAAATAAACTAGTAATTATACATATTATAATGTTATACTTGGTTCTTTTTATGGTATGGTTTTGTTCCATCCAGTGTATTGATTTAAGGTATGATTATCTTTTTGACCATGTTTCTGTTATAAGGACCTGAAGGGCAGCATGGTGGCACAAATGGTTTGAGCTGTTACATCAAAGCTCCAGAGATCACTTGGTCCAGCTGCAGAGAATTCCCAAATCACATTCAACCTTTGCAGAGTTTGTATGTTCTTCCTGTTCCATGTGGGTTTTTCCAGGTATTCTGGTCCCAGTATAAAGAGAAAGTGTGTATGTTCCTTGCAATAGATTGGCACTCTGTCTAGGGTGGGTTCCCACCTTGTTCCTGCTGCCAGTTGGGCCCCAGCTCCCCATGACCCTGAATTAAGTGGGTATGAGAATGGATGAATGAACTGGTATGTCTTAATATTTTATCAGCTTACCATCCTTGTCAATGGTGAAGGGCACATCAGGGGTGATGATTTCATAGCTGCAGATCTGACTGTATTGGAAAGAGCAGTCAGCATCCACTGCCTCCACCTTCACAATACTGTCGTATGTCTTGCCCTCAATTACTGTGGCTTTGTAAGACTTCTCTTTAAACACAGGGGAGTACTCGTTCATGTCATTCACTTGGACATGCACAGTAGCCCTTAAAATAAAAAAAAATATAGGAAGAAAATGAAGATTCAGTACCAGTTGAATAGCTGCCACATGATAACAGGGCCACCAATGACAATGCAAAATGTACTTAGTAACAAAGACCTAAAGTAGCTGGGTTGAGCAATAAGACAGTGCTGGATTTACAGTAATACTATCCTACAGGCTTAATGGAACCTCAGCTTTTTAATCAAAATGTCTATCTACCACCACCAAATGCACATGAAATTACCATAAACAATTATGTTAACAAAATTACCACAAAACATTTTTAACATGTATGGCAACATGCGCTGTTTTAGAACACTTTCATAAATTACCTAGTCAAAGATCTTTTTATAAATATGGACAGTATTTCTTCCCTGGCATAGCGAGGTCCGACACATGGAAGGTCTGTAGATTATGCTGGAATTTACTGGGCACAGATAGATCTACATATAGCCCATCACAGGGTTATATAACCACATTAAATTACCACATTATCTGGGATTTGGTCACACTGGCAATATGTAGATAAACACCCAAATTAATTGCTTTTGCGCTACAGAAATGGTAGACGTCTAGATCTTTGTTCAGCCAACAAAGTATTAACCCACTGTAGTTTCTTTTTTTTTAATTTGATGAGATTTATTAACATGTCACTGTGGTTTTGGCTAAATTCAATTACACACTTGTGAGATTTCTTCATGTTGGTTCCATCAGGGCCCTCTCCACAGTCATAGGCCTGGATAGTAAAGGTATGCTCCTTTTGAAGCTCACAGTCCAGCTTGTCCTTGGCCCGGATCACTGCTTCTCCTGTGGACTTATCCAACATCACCGCCTCAAAGGGCACGTTCTGTCCATGAATGCGAAATCCGCAAATCTCTCCTGTACACCATGAGAAAGAGCACAGAACAGTGCTTAGTTGAAACTGTCAAGAAACAAACTGCATACTACTACAGAACACAAAGAAACCCATGACAAAATCAAACAGCACACCACGCTAAAAAAAGAACGGCCAAAGTTTTTTGGCAGCCATAGGGTTGGTATTTTGGGGTCTGTAGAGGAAGCCAGAAGCACTGTAGAATGGGTGAGTATTTAGGAAGGGAGGGAGGGATGGCTGGGGTATTTAAAGGGAAGGCCAAATGCCTCGTCCAAGCCACTTGGTTACATTGCATCCAGTCATGCAGTAAGAAACCCGGGATGTTGACAGGCATTTCACAGGAACACTTGTTATAAAAGCACAAAGGAAATCAACAAAATAACAAAGATAATCAATGTGCGACTTCAGTTTTATCTACACACTTAAAAGTACCATATATGAAAATATAGAAATAACCTGCATGCTGGTGTAGTAAGAATAAACAGAAAAGAAAGCAAAGTTAAAGAGTTACGTTAACAATAGGACAATTACTATTAGCAGTCAGAAATTCTGTTAATTACCAGAAAATACCTTTAAGCAAACAACATAAAAACACAAAGAATTTAAGAGTAATTCATATATTTCAGCTTCATTTCAGTTTCATTGTGGAAAAAAGTCTTCCTGTGCAATGTTGTCTCTGTTATAGCCTTGAGAAATTAAAATAATGAAACAATAATAATAAAAAAGAGAATAAAAGTGGTGAAACTAAAACCACTGGATGAGAGTTGGGGACAGAAATATCAACTAGTGTGACATCCACATCAGACAGCAGCCACTGCCATGCTGTTACCCAGAAAGAGGTGTGAAGAAGAAGTAAATGCATCATAGCATCAATTAGCAGAGACGTGTATCATTACACGTATCATCTATAAAAATGTCATCCAGCATCAGGCATATTTAGAATTTTGGTTTCATATAACTTACACTTGTAACTGGTTTACTAAAGAAGTTAGCTTCATAATTTATTTTCTTCAAAAGGTGAAGAGCAAGAAAATCTGTGCATGTGCATACACTCTATTTTAAAATAATATTTACAAAGTTTTATTGTGAATCAAGTTTCACATGTAATTAGCATGTTTAATAAATGAATTATTCAGTGCAGTTAAAATTTATAAATAATTCTAAAATAGCTCCAATAGCAAAATGATTTCTAGAAATGAATACCTTTTTTTGGCATCTTAGATGTGTATGCACGGGCATGTTTATTTAATATGTATCCCACCTCGTAGCTGAAGTACTCTTAGGGTCTGCAAACTAGAATGGATGTCTCATGCATAGATATTTCTAGGGTCATTTAACCCCATATCAAACTTTTCATCCAGTTATTATACTACTTATACCAAAGAGGTTAAGGGTGAGAAAATGTAAAACAAACCATAAGAACAAGTGGGAGATTATAGAGCATGACAGAAGTTTTTGCAAAGCGCCAATGTTTTTTTAAATTAGTGAATAAATAAAAATGAAAGCATAAAATAAAACATACAGTGCAATAATAAGCCTATTATCACCTTCTTTTGTAAAGTTCACCTCAAAACTCTCTACAGGAAGGGAGGGAAAAAAGATAAAGCTGAGTCAGTCAGAGAAAGAAGGATATTCAGAACAGAAGAGAGAAAAGGATGAAGTCACAGATATGTGAATAAAGAGCATAAACAATGTACTGGATCATTTATACTTTATACTGTTCAAGAGAAACCGTTTTGCTTATGCTAGACGTCTGTTACAGATTTAGACAATGCTACATGCCCTGAGGTACATGTTTACAGAGACAACAAACAAGTAATAAAGTGAGAAAAATGAGGGTTTTAATAAGGTCACTTTACGTTTACCTTTCAAATGACATCTTAGTGAATAAATGACCTTTTTCACACACACACGCATGCACGCACACAAAAACACATTTACCCATGTAGAAAAATGCCAGAGTTAAAAGCACGCACACCTCAGGGACAAAATTACAGGAAGTCAAACATAATCAGGTTTGCTCTTGTGTGAATAAAATCTAATACATTAACAGGTAAGATATGCTGACATGTTTTAAAGACTGGGTTTAAACATAAAAAAGAAGAGACAACAAGAGGAAAAGGTTTAAAGTCAAATATAAAGACAATAATAATCAGCTGAATCATAATGTGATTAAGAAAGAAAGGAGTCATCATTTGTAATGAATATTAAATTCTTTCATAATTAAATGACACTGTCCGGTAATGCAGCCACTTAAGATAATCAAATTCCAAATGCCTTGGAGAATTTAGTGTAAGTGGAGAGAAAACAGAGCTGATAAACAATTTTTATCTAATCAAATATGCGTAGCGTTGTTTTTCATTTTGATTCCAATTAAAGCTTGTAAAACGGATTAGCAGGCTTATTTCTAATAAGACCTATCCTGATTTACATACAGCACACACTACATTTAGAAGGTATAAAATGTATAAAGATAAAGTCAATTTTTAAAACTGTACTCTCAGCATATATTTAAAAAAGTAACATATACTATAGAGCAAACTTGTAAAGAAAATGTCATGTTATAAACAAACCATTTCACATTACAGGTACAACAGAAATAACGGATTTAAGTATCTAAATTATTTTCATATTCAAGAACAAAATGATTGTTTTGGTGCAGGTAAAGCTTTACACAGGATGATAATCCATTTTCTTCAAGGCAAGTTTGCTAGTACCAACTGGGAGGTGCTATTATGCAAGAGAATGCACTGAAAAATCCTGAAAAAATATGCCATGGGTATGCCAAACTACCTCAGCTCTTGAACGAAAACACGGGTCCCACCAATCTATTGCATTTGTCTCAGACATTTCACTTTTTTTTTTTTGTGTAAAACATCAGTAAAAACAGAATATGATGATTTGTAAATCCTTTTCAACGTATATCTAATTGAATACACTACAAAGGCAAGACATTTAATGCTAAAATAGATAAACTTGATTGTTTTCTTTAATTATTCACTTATTTAATATTTAATGTCTGCAACATGTTCCAAAAGAGCTGGGACAGGGGCGTGTTTACTACGGTATTACATCACCTTTCCTTTTAACAATGCTCAATAAGCATTTTGGAACTGGGGATTAATTGTTGAAGCTTTGTAGGTGTAATTCTTTCCAATATTTGCTTGATGTAAAATTTCAGTTGTTCAATAGTCTGAGGTCTCTGTTGGACTGCCAGGCTAGTACCCGTGCCCTTTTACTACAAAGCCACGCTGTTGTAACATGTGCAGAATGTGGCTTGGCATTGTGATGCTGAAATAAGCAGGGACGTTCCTGAAAAAGACGTTGCTTGAATGGCAGCACATGTTGCTCAGAAATCTGTATGTACCTTTCAGCATTAATTTTGCCTTCATAGGTGTGCAAGTTATCCATGCTATGGGCAGTAACACACCACCATACCATCAGAGATGCTGTTTTTTTAAAATTGTTGGACTATTTGCTCATGCAGTTGATTAAAATGTGGTGAACCTCGCATCATCCTTGCTTGTGCACAACTGAGCCTTTTGGGTATGCTCCCTTTATCATCATGAAACTTACTTATTTCCAAACCACAAAACAGTTATTTTTTGTGCATTACTCAACTTTCCCAGTCTGTTGTTGACCCTGTCCCAACACTTTTGAAACATGTGCAGACATCAACATAACAATGATTGAATATTTTCAAAAACAATACATTTAATGTATGTTTAAACATTAAATATCTTTTCTCTGTAGTGTATTCAATGGAATATGGGTTGCAAATGATCTTATTCTGTTTTTATTTAAGTTTTACACAACGCCCAGCTTCATTGGAATTGGGACTGTACAAAAAGGCCAGGTATGTCCTACGTAGAGCCATTAAAGGGGCTAAGAGACAATAGAGACTTATACTGGAACACAACTACAACAGTGAGAAAGACTATAAGCACTGGTGATGATCAGTGAGCCCAGATAATATTCACAACCTCTTTGCACATCTTTCAGGAGTGTGTAATAAAGGACAATTACAGAACATTTAGCATGGCATGTTGCCATGGGGGCTCTGAACACCTCACAGCCAATTGCCATCCTTCCAACCACAATGTCACTTTAACATAAGCATCTAATGGAAATCTCCATTCCAATTCACCATAAATTTATTCAGTGGAGGGTGAGGTCAGAGCTCTGTGCAAGCCAGTCAAGTTATTCTACAGCAAACTCTCAAGTAACAATAAATGGACCTTGCTTTGTGAACTAGTGCACAGTCATGCTGAATCAGAAGAGGGTCTTCCCCAAACTTCCTTTCACTGGAACATGGGGACCTAGGCAAACATCTGAAAACCCGGACATCCTGGCACCAAGAGTCATCAGTCATACTGCCAGAGAGAAAAGCGTGTTTGCCCCTCCACAGAACCCTTACACTGCTCCAGAGTCCAGTGGTGGCATGCTCTATGCTACTCCATCCGCTGCTTGGTATTACATACTTGTAATTGGTGATGTAAGGCTTGCATGCACCTGCTTAGCCATGGAAACCCATGCCATGAGGCTCCCAGTGCACATCTCTGGAGTTACTGAGTCATTCTGCACTCCATTCTGTAACATGGTCTGTCACTTTATAGATAAGTTGCTGTTTCCTTATCTCTTTCAAATTTCAATAATACCACTCAGAGTTGCTCCACTCAACGGTGGCATGGCTAGGTGCATTATTTAATACTCAAGCAGTACTCACTGTAAACTTTATTGCTTCACTTTGTAGTCAGAGACAATAGTTCATCTGTTGTTGTACAGTGTGTCATCCTTTAATTCTAAATAGGAGCTCACAGGATGCTGCCAACAGGATTCTAGTTAATGGAATATATTCAGTCCAGCAGTGACACTGAGGTGTTTAAAACTCCAGTAGAACTGCATTGTTCACCACCCAAGTAGTACCTAACCTGTTATTGTGACAGTGGCATTCAACAGAATGTAACACCTAAGAAGAAAGATAGATAAAACTGCAAACACAATGGACCACCTCATAAGCCCTCAACATGTATTTGACTTTTATCTTTGGGATGACTCTGGTGCCCTCAAAGCTAATAAGAACTTGCTGCCGATGAGTCACAAGCAATACTGAAAACGGACATATTTTTGTCTCAGAAATAGCTCTATATAGCAATCTTATTCTCCATGGCACCCAATGGAATGCCTGCAAATCCAAAATTGTTTGATTCCAGACCAACAAAGAATTTCAGAGTAAAATGTGCCTGGCCAGTAAGCATGAATGACACACATTTCACCAGTGGATTTTATTAGCAAAATATCAAGATCAAAATAAAAATAACTACATTAACTATTGGCAAAATACACAGCACATTAACATTCAGGGTAAGACAAAAGTCATAGGACATCCTAATATTTCAGAAACAAATGGAATATTACATATTTGAATACCCCAGCAAGTAATGGTTGAGGGGCCCTCTCTTTTAGGCTACGTTTGAAACATGGCCGCCATCTTCAAAGTCGCCATTTTGGACAAGAGCAAGTATTTACAAAGGAAAATACCAGATTTGTCTCAGAAATTGATTGCTGCAATCAGATTTTATATAAGTTATCAACTTTTTAATCATCTTTTCCTATTTGTCCCATTCATAACTGAAGATGGAATTGACAGTTCTAATGGGAACTCAGCTGCTGTAGCCGCTGACACCCAGAAAGACCAGCAATTTCACACAGCACTGTTGCATTACAAGTCACATAGCGGTCGCCTGAAGACCACTACCAACGAAAAAACCTCAACAATAATTTTTGCAGCCTTTGTGAAAAGTCCATGATGCAGCACACAATGTGCTCTGTGACTTTTGACTCACCTTGCACATCTTAAAGCAATAAACTTTAAGTTGAACATTCGTAGAACCATAGAAGTTAAGTTTAAAAGGCAGTTTTGTCACAAAAATTATTGAATATTTGAAAATGAATATGAAGTGATTAAAAATTACTTCATTAAATTAAAAATTACTGAAATTTTATTTCATTAAACAAGATCATCAGAAAAGCCAATATAAAGTAAACGAAAGTTGTTTGCTTATGCAAATGAGATGCAAACTCAATTACCGTGATTGAGTAGAAAGTGACGTATTTATGGGGTGAACAAAAGCATGATAAAGAGGAAGGAGAGTGCTACACATTGACTGCTCAGTAGGATGTATGGTCACCCAAGACTGCCAAAACACACTGACAGTGATGGGACATGAACAAGATCAGATTATGATCATTTTGAAATATACCCTAATTTTGTGAGCAGTGTAATTTATCTAGTCAATTTAAATAATACTAAAAAATTGATCTTTTTTTTTGTTTGTTTTTTCAAAATGATAAAATGGTAACACAACCTCTGTAACAGAGTTTTTGTAACAGCTCATAACTTAATCACAGTTTTGTCTTTTATTATTTTACAACTGTAGACAATTCTAGAAACTAATCAATTATATGACCTTTCATGTCTCTCAACAACAACAACAACAATAACAAAAACACTAGCAGTACATTAAAGAACATAATTTTTGCCCTGCAAAGATTGTATAAAGTTATATAAACTTATATTATTTAATAACTAGTACTCTGACAAACGGTGCTCAAAGGTTTTGCAAGAGACTGTAGTGGCCAATAAAATGATGAGCATATTTCGTGTTAAATTCACATTTACTCACTCGAAAGTAACTTAATATGTAACAACTTTACATTCCGACATATCTGATGCCATTGTTTTGAACATGTATCCAAAAAGTCAGCGTTTGAAAAGAATAAATGAATCACATATAAGCCAGAATTATACCATTTTCCTCAAATTTGACTAATTTAAAGAATGGGTCAACACAATATTGTTGTTTAAAATGATGGAACTATGAGACAAATAATTATTTGTCATTTTTGTGTGCTACAGTTTAAAAAATTTCTGTACTGTAGCTGCAAAGAACTATTATTTTACAAAAGTGAATAACATCATAACAGCGGACAAAGGTATAATATTAATTGCTGGACTGATATAATATAGAATATAATAGCATTCATACAATACCAACATGACATACATTTCAGGGCGGCACAGACACATACGTACTACCTACGTGCTATACGTATTAATGCTGTACACTTTAAAAGACAAAAAAATCAAATACTATATAAAATGCATTAATGAAACAACAAATCTGCAATACTACTCTTGATTTAAGATACGACGTTCATATACAGAAGATTTATCAGTTTCTTTGTATCATGCTGAGATAATGTTACTCCAAATAGAGTCAGTCCTTGATTTTCACAGGGCATTGGTTTCAGGACCAGCACGGACACTTAATGATTATTAGCACATTACTAAGTGCTTGGGTGCATAATGGTGTAGAATCTGCATATAAGCTATGCACATCCTCACATAAATCATCTCTAGACTTCTTATTATATCTAATAGTATCTAAATGCTATTTAAATCATTGTTAGGGTATTACAACTGAAATACAAGGCAATCAAACAACAAGTGAGAGAGACTGAAGATATGTGAAATTGCCGAAGGCTACTTCAGGGTATGACTACACATTACTCAAAATAGTGCTTGGTGGGCAG
>JAUZST010014280.1:0-10679 GCA_034779995.1 Parotocinclus haroldoi
GGTGTGCTTTTCTGCATTAATGCTGCATCACAGAAGAGTAAACGACCTTTAACCAAGGGTCCGGACCCCCCGACCCCATACCGTGACAGAGCCTGGCTTTTGGACTTGTTCCTCATAACCGTCTTTTGATCCTGAAAAAGATCTGTTATCCTGATCGGTCTGAGCACAACCCCTGTTTCCATGGTGACGGTCCATCCTAGATGGGCTTCGAGCCTGGGGAAGTGGGCGGAGCTTGTGGACCTGGTGAACACGAGGCTTGTTTTTTTTTTTTGCACAGTAAAGTTTTAAGTGGCATTTGTGAAAGTACCTCGCTAAAGGTTTGGAATGGACGTTTCAGTCTGCACTGCGAAGGCAACTTGGGTTATTTGGCGCCCCTAAAGTGCCCTAGGTTGGTTTCCACCTTGTACCCTGTAGGGTATACCCCCCAACCCCCCCGACCCCCCACCCCACGAGTAGTTAAACTGTTTGTTTAACATCAGACTCACATTTAATCATCCTAAAACAGTCTCTGGGTTCGGAGTAAGACGTTTAGTTCCATAACCGTCCCAGAACGTCATAAATCCATGAACATCTGAAGGTCAGTACCAAACGATAGCAGCTCACCTGTCTTCCACGAGTAGTGCGGGTTCTTCGAGGAACTAAAATCCACCTGCAGAACCACGAGAGAAACAGAAAGGACGAGGAAACTTCTGGCTCTTTGTGGACGCCTGGTAGCACCACCAAATCCATCTTTAGGAACCATAGTCCAGCACGGTCACGGGCCCAGCCTCTCTCCTGCTAAACCTGAGGAGAAATCCAAAAAAGACAGGAGTTCAGCCTCGAATTAGCTCTGTTCTGGAGCTCTGCTTCTGGTTGTTGCCAGGTCCCCATTTTTTCTTCAGTTTTCACTGCGTATCTTTCTGCTGTAAAAATAAACAATAAATAAATTTTAAAAAACCCTCTTGCAGTAACTCTTTGGACATTTTTACAAACGGATATGCAAGGAGCCTGACGTCCTACTGCTCTCGTCCTTTAATCAAACGCTTACAAAAAATATTAATTTATGCAAACGAGGCTTCGTCTCATTATCAGCACGTTTTACATTCTCGCTCCGTCTCGCTTGTTTTGCTTCACCTTCGACTTGAAACCTTCAGAGGACAGATTGCTGAGATTTTGAATTCCCTTTATTCACTCACATACTCCGTAGCCTAACCTGGCAGCACGGTGTGCAAGGCAGGAACCAACCCAGAACCCAGAGTGAATTAAATTCTGCAATCAATCATTAAAGCCTGTGTGTCTAAAGGAGGAATGAAGCAGATCATGGATTCACCCCTTGTCGCTGGAACGTCATGCCCTGCCCATGGACCTCGGAAGAGCAGTGGCACTCATTATACTCGAAAAGGTTACAACACCATCTCGAAAGAGTTTGGACTCCGACGGCCCACAGTCAGAAAGGTTGTGGACCAATTAAGGAAATGTATGGCCGCAGTTTAAGGAAATTTACGGCCAAGAGCAAGATGCAGAAACCCAGGGTAACCTCTGAGCAACTAAAGGCCTCCCTTACTCTGGCTATATTCATCTTGTTCGTTTAACTGGGTTGTTTGTCATCTACGCTTAGGACTTCCGATGAGGTTTTTGGCTCATATTAATACAGAAATCATGACTTTGAAGCACCACTGAGCATATGTTGCTAGCAAGGACTGAGCTCGTTTCAAACAAAACACACAACCAATACTTTACAAAACGAAAAACAATGCGGCAGCGAAACTCAAATCCGGAAGCCACAGAGATGTTTCCCCCCACTCCATCTTCTTCCATCTGTATGCACTCCTTATTCACAGCACCGAAAACACGCTCGAAATACGTGTGCCTCCTGATGTAATCTTATCAAAACCTATTTCTTTGGTAAAGTAAAGCTTTAAGGTGACAGCATACATGCATAAAGCCTTTAATCTCGAAAGGTCAAAGCGATTCAAACATCCAGTCGGCACCAAAAGATTTCACAGCAATAAAGGGAAAATAAAATCCAGTTCTGCAGATGGATAATAAAAGAAAAACATGCGCAGAGAGTTTTTTTTTTTTTTTTTTAAACATAGGGACAATCGTGTCGTGCTAACGCCTCTTATGCGATTTCTAAAAACGCGTAGGAATATTTTACACGGAAAAAATACTGAACTCCGACGGTCCATGTCAGAAAGATTGTGGACCGACTAAGGAAATGTATGGCCGCTGTTTTTATGGCCAAGAGCAAGATGTAGAAAACCATGGTAACCTCTAAGCAACTAAAGGCCTTCCTTACTAGGTCGACAGTGGAAAGGGAAAACTCCCTGAAAGTAGAAGGAAGGAACCTTATGAGGAACCAAGACAAACATAAAAGTATTTACAGGAACGCCACAATTTAGCATTTAGTGAGAAACCTTTCAGCAAGGGAGTTCCCCAGATGCACCCAAACATCAGCGCTCCTCAGGGTCACAGCCTGGTCCCTGTGTGTCAAGTGACATAGTCCAGGGGTGCCCCCATGTTACAACCCAAGCCAGGTCATCGAAAAGAATGAAGGATGTTGAAAGACCCGATGACTTAAGAAGTGTGTACTGCCAGCAGACAACAGGTCATCAAATCTCTCTTCATGTCCTCATTGCTGGGGGGGGGGGGGCAAGCTTCAGAACTAGCCTTGCCCTTGACCTTCAGGGGGAACTCCTTTCATCTTTCCTGCTGCCTGCTCCACGCAAAAACTCCGTTACTCTGACACGATGCTGCAAAGTGTCCAGCTTTAGCATTCCCATATCTCCAGGCTTTCCAGAGCGGAATGGTAATGTTGAGTGGTCACCACTAGTGCTCTGCTGGACGACGGTGGCAACCAGGACAGACGAGAAGCGCTCCACAGTACTCCCAGGCACCTTCAGATCTCCAGAATCTCTCTCCCGGCTGACATCTCGCCGTCCCACACTTTTCTCGCCATGCTTATGGAACTGTTACCCATGTTGCCAAGTGGCAACCCTTCATACCACGGTTGGAGGAAAGTTTTTGTGCTGATTTGTTTCTTCACAAAAGTGCTTGATCTTCTCTTACAGGGGTGATTGCTGGCACTCCACTTCTGAGAATCCACCAATACTCCCATGCCACTCTTATAGCCTTACCCGGCACACCTCAGCCAGGTGCCCAGATCCATGCACAACCAAGCCACTGAAGCACTGGGGGCACTGCATGCTGGCCCCCTTGGAGGGGATCTGAAACTTTGCCATGCTACTACTTGCAGGAACTTGCTTATATACTCCTAATGCCTATATTTAGCTAAGCGCCCTAACTCCCCCAAGTTATTATCATCAGTCTTTTCCCCAGCCTCGTCAAGAGGTGGCAGCTTTGTGGTTGCTTTCCACAGCAGCATTAAAGTCAACGTTACTGATTACCATAATGCCTCTTCTGTAGAGAACTTGGTGTGCGAATTTGCTGCGTCAAGGTATCTCAAGTGCTTAGATTTTCTGAAATCCGACAGTGCTCCTCATATCCAGGTTTTGATTTATACTATAATTTTATACTAGCTACAGTACATCAAAAAGCAAAACTGGCCCTTTGGCTATCGTGGGAGGCTCTGACCTTAGATGGCATGTAGATGTTCCCACACACAATGCAAGGAGAAGTTCTTGATTCGATCTGTCCCTCCGCTGCTGATAATATCACTACCCATGGTTCGCTGGCATTTCGGATCATTGGATGCAGTTTTGGTCTTTCTGAAGATCCTATGACGATTGTATCTTATCGCAGATGGACTCTCAGACTCTCCTGATCTCATCTGGTCTCGTTTCATCAAGAACGGAAAGGATGCAGACGATACACAGTTGTACGAACCAGACAACCTACAATCATCTTCATAATCTGTAACATTTTAAACGGTTTAAATAAAATGTGTAAAAAAAACAGGGTGTTATCTAATTTCCTTTTTAATTAGACCCAAGTATGCGAGAGGAAGCCTAATTCTGTAACGTCTACCGACCTCTTATTTGAAGCAGACATGAGCAACTTCAATAGAATTGCTCCTTTCAACTTTTATAGGTGCTGAGAAACTGGTTGACGCATTTAGAACCTCAAACCAGAACCTCAAGCCAACGTGGAACCAGTTCCATTCCTCGTATCTTTACCCACACCATATCAGAAGACCCCTAACTCCGCCTTACTTTGTCCTGTTGACCGAGGTTGCCATGCCACCAAAAACGGGTGCGAGAACCAACATCGACGGCATTGCTGAACTAAATAACGCCAAGAGACACTCTTATATTGTCAAATTTCATTATACCTGTATTTTATTTACCACATGTACTCTTTAGTGTATTTTCAAAAATGTCTATTATATTAATAGTTTTTTGTAGGTTCTGTTAATTTGCACTGCATTTGTATATTTATTATTAAGAAAACTGAATTTCATTTGGCCGCCCATGCAAGCTTGTTCTTTTTTGGCCCAAGATTTCACTTAAATCACCTTTAGAGAGTTTTTCCTTTCCGCTGTTGCCCTAGGGTTGCTCGAGAGGGCTGTGAATCTAAATAGCTGTAAAGCTGCTTCGAGACAAAGCTCTGTTGTAAAACGTGCTGTAGAAATAAAACTGCAGAACTTTGACGTGTCCTGGCCCGAGGATACTCTCTTTATATTTAACAGCTCTATCTAAAGAATGATGGATGAACTTGTACCTAAGAAGGGCCTGGTCCATACTTGCATTTTGTTCTTCACCTTGGTTGAATCGTAAGCTCTGAGCTATGAAGGAGACTGGGAAGTTTATTGTCCTCTCTTCGGCGTACTGCTATCGTTTAGTGAAATACAGATCTGAACCGAGCAGGTGAGGCACCTCACGCTTATCGCGAGTCATCACAAGCAGCGCTCATAAGCCGAGAACTCTTTTTTTTTTTTCCCAATCCTAATCAGACGTCTACAGCCTCCTACAACTGCTCAGTCTGGCGATGACAATTCTTCTCTGCTATTCTTTATAGATAAGACTGATTCCTACCTCTCCCTACTCCGAAACCTCGGCGTCCACCCATTTCACAAAACTCCTTCCTGCTTTACATTCACCCCACCTACGTCTGTACCCGAACTGGCTAGCAAATCCAATTCTACTCACTGTCGGCCAGACCATGCACCTTCTCCGTCTTCCCACGTTAAGAAATGTTTGCCTCAGATTTCGATTTCGCATTTCATTAGCACGTCGCTAACCCTGTGCACCTGAAATCAAAACCGCTGCCATCATTCCGAGCTTTAAGAAGGCCGGTTTGGATCCGAGTAATCGAAATAACTACGGGCCCATTCCCAATCCTCCCATACCTAGCTAAATGGCTTGAAAGGTCTGTTTCCACGCGCTGCTTTTAGGAGGCTTTCACAGCTTTCTCAGCGGCTGTTAACGATATCCTTGCCGTAATTTATGCAGGAGCACAGGGCACAACTCCTACTTCTTGACACTAGCTCTGCGTTTATGCATAATACGCTACTTTCTATTCATGGAACAGCACTCTTTCTTGCTCCTCACCTTTTCCTCTTCCTCGGGGTATTCCTCAAGGATCTGTCCTTTACCACTTATTTTATTACTCTTGAGCATATCATTCCTCACCTTCAGCTGTCATTGTTATCCTGACATAGTGATGACTTCGATTCGCCGGACGCATTATTAGGTACACCTCTTCAACTGCTCGTTAACTGAAGCTTTCTAATCAGCCAGTCGTACGGCAGCAACCCGATGCATGCAGGAAACCAACTTTAAACACGGCATCGTTATTGAGGAGTATTGGGAACTGGGATTTTCACACACAGAGCCATCTTTAGGTTTCCAAAACACTGAAACTATCCAGTGAGGGCAGTTCTCTGGGTCAAAATGCCGCACTGATACCAGAGGGCGGAGGAGAATGCAGACTGGCTCGCGATAACTCAAATACCCAGCTGTTACAACCAAGGTATGCGGAGGAGACGCCTCAAACCTTGAAGCAGATGGGCCACAGCAGCAGAAGGCCACACCGGCTGCCTGTCCTGTCAGCTAAGAACAAGCAACCGAAGCTACAGTTCATAGCTTGACAAGAGAAGGTCTGATATCTGCCTTGTATCATTTTTTTGCTGTGACATTCAGAGAGTAGGGGTAGTATCATTGCTGACCGGGTGCACCCCTGTAAGAGCACAGTGTACCATGTTCTGATGGCTTCTTCCAGCGGCATAAATGCTCCACGCACCAGGATCGTTACCCAGCAAAAGCTACTCCTACTTTAAGGATCTTCTTGACTTTGCCCCTCATTACCCGACTGAGTTACCACTGCTACACTCCATCTCAGACTCTCCAGTCAGCTGGAACTGACCTGTTGTCGGCATACAGACATAAATTAGCCACTATCGGTGGCAGGTCCTTCACTGCGTTTCCACCACCGCTGTGTAACTCACTCCCACAGACTGTCCTCAGACACGTCTCGGTTTAAAACTCACTCGCATTTCCCTCTACGCTATCTCCCATTCTGTTCTATATAGAGCTTTGTTTCTTGTGCATGGCTAGCATTATAAACTAGAAAATGCAGCTCCTGGAGGAACTGTGAGTGTGTGTTGCATCGGTCGGTTCTGGCCTGGCACAGGGCGGAGACCCTAGACCCGGTCGATTTTAATTGGGCTCCGATCCAAGTCCAGGTTGGTTGTGGATGAGCGCAGGACCGAGACCCGATAAGGCCTGGGTCCGAGACACAGTGGGTTCTGGCCGGGCGCGGGTCTGACACCCTGAAGGCTCTGGCGAGGTGCAGGTCCAGTAACGGGTGCATTTCTGAGACCTGATTGATTCTGGTCGGCTTTGAACTTTCTTTGACTTTAATCTTTCCTCTAGAGTGGGCCCATCTAAAATGAATGGGGTGATTTTTGAAGAGTGATAAAAAAGGAACGGACAGTGTGACCACTCTGTAACTTAACATCACTGGTGGCATCATGGCCAGGTCCAGGCTGTCCGATTTTCATGCTTGTAGCTCGAAAATTGATCGAGCTACGGCTGTGCGAATTTTACCGTAATGTTGAGTCAATGGGAAATTTTTCACAAAAAAAAAAAAAAGACCATAGCGGGCGAATGAAACAATATTTTTCTTAGCTGTGAAAAAGCACACTTCTCCCGAACATACTGGCCGTTTCGGCGTTTGTCCGGTGTCAATTTGTCGAAAGCTCTGGCTTAACAGTTAATAAGAATAGGAATAAAATCGGATTACAGTATTTGTGTTGCACAGCAACACGCATAATAAACTCTGACCAGTAAACCACCAGTAGCTGAAGTTACCTCTGGTCCTTCGGGAACTAACACACCGGGGCAACGTTGACAAGGATAAACTGTATAAGGAGACACCTTGGGTGAACCAAGGCTCAAAAAGGGACCCAAATAATTGCTGGCTGATCCCGATTTTGGCTCATTTAAACTTCTGGAATGCAGGAAGCTTTCTTTTGGACTTGGACTTTTAATGGGAGCTTCTTGGTTGCTAAGGAAAGAAAGCAAGGGGTCGTTATCGAACCCCCCTCCCTTATTAGTACTTTGCTTTTTAGTGAGGCAAAGCACAGTACAAGCTCAGCACTGCGCTCTACCGACCAAGGCTCTGTCTGCAGGGTGCAAGGAGTCTAATCTAAGGACATAGACTTATGTGGTCACTTAGCAGATGCAGATGACTTAATACAACCCCACAGTCCAAGCAATTGTGGGTTAAGGGACTGGCTCAAGGACGCAACCGGGCCGAAAGGCGGAATTTAACCATCGAGTCGAGTCCAATTAATTTCCACTTTTTTATAATCAAGCATTGTCTCAAAGCAACTTTGCAATCTTCTAGAACCGCTCCTAAACTAAGCAAAGCCTAGGGCGGCAGTGGCAAGGAAAATTACCCCTAAACACTGTAAGGAAGAAACCTAGGGAGGGCCAAGACTCAAAAAGGGACCCAAATCCTCGGATCCTTGCGTGATAACATCTTGGTCCAACAGGCTGGCCAGTTGGTGCCCCCACATAGCACTTGTCCCAAAACCAGTTGCTCCAGTTTGTGGGGTTTCAGGTCTGAGCTGTGGATTCTAATCAAAGGATTTTTTCATTTTGGAAAGAGGTCATGCTTTAACGGTGTGAAGCTCAAAAACCAGTAGTGGTGGATTGGGAATTGGCGAGAGGCAGAAGAAAGGCTGGCCAACCTCCAGGATCCCTTCTGTAATCATTTGGATTATTTTGAGAGCGGCGTGTGTGTGTGTGTGTGCGTGTGTGTGTGTGTGTGTGTGTGTGTGTGTGTGTGTATTGTCAGAATGGTCTAACAGAACTGGCTCTGCAGAGAAACAGCATCGGACTGTATTAAAGTTATTCCATCACACATAATAAAGCTCTCTATTGATCTCTGAAATGGGACATAACTCATTCCGAGTGGCGTCACCACACACTCGAGCGTTACACACACACACACACACACACACACACACACACACACACACACACACCCCTCCGTTTCTAAGCAGTGTGTGTAGAGTCTGGAATATGCTATGCACTATAACACAGATGAAAGCCTCATTCTGCACACACCTCTACATCTGCACATTATCTAAATTACACCGGTGATAGATTCCCCCCACCCCCCCCCTCCCCCCATCCCGTCCCGGTTACCCTCGGCCCCACAGCACCCGTCTCACTTTCGGATATTGATGGATGAATAGCTATTAAACCTAATCCCGCGTCGCCCCAATTGGTTTTTGCTTGATTTCATTTTGGGTAAATTAGATTCGGTCCCGCTACCCCATGGGTCGTCTCACAAATCTGATTGGAGAGCGGAATGCCGAGATGCTGAATGGGGTGGGGGTGGGGGTGGGGGTGGGTGTGTTAGAGAACGCGTAAAAAAGCGCCACGCCTTATTAGGTGCCACAGACGATCAAGTCAGATGTTTTAAATCGGAACAGCGTAGACGTAGACGTTGGTAATCCTGGCGTTACGGGGACTTTCCACTGATGGGACGTGAAACCTTACTCCGATCCTAATCCTAACTTTAGTCACATGAAGCAAATATTTATTTTTTTTTAAATAAAGTCGTTGTTTTTGTAAAGGAAAAAAAAAAAAAGTCGTTCTCCTCATGGGAACCAATAAAATGTCGCCAAAATGGCACAAAGAATCCTGCGCATACACACACACACACACACACCACTTTCATATTATTTAATTCACCATTTATTACTCTCTACATTTTAAATATTTAACGCAATGCAATACAATTTGAAATGATTAATTCACATGATGAATTTTATTTTAATTCACATAATGAATTTTTAAAAATTAGTTGAATTTAATTGTAATTGATTTAATTCAAACTGATTCATATTAATGTAATAATTGATTATTATAATATATAATTGTAATTTATTAAACATAATTAAGTTAATCCCAAGACTAAAAGTCTGCGATTTCTACTCTTTTACGTTTTGACAAAGAAAACAGTCTATTATTTAAAAAAGAAAAATGTGTTTGAGAAAATTATTTTACAAAATCATTCTTCTTATTATTTATTATTATGGCTGCTGTTATGTTTATTATTACTCATTATTATTGTTCTCATTTATAATTTTTTTCATTTATCACATATTTATTATTGTTGAAGTTATGATTATTGGTATTCTTCTTCTTCTTCTTCTTCTTTTTCTTCTTCTTCTTCTTCTTCTTCTTTTTCTTCTTTTTCTTCTTTTTCTTCTTCTTCTTCTTCTTCTTATTATTATTATTATTACTATCCACATTTTCCCACAGTGGAACTAATAAAGGTTTATCTTAATTTATTTTTAAAAAATATTAAAATGATTATTAAATATATTTATATATGTATGTACATTTATTTTTTACTATTATTATTATTATTATTATTATTATTATTATTATTATTATTATTATTATTATTATTATTATTATTATTATTATTATCCACATTTTCCCACTGTGGAACTAATAAAGGTTTATCTTATCTAAATTTATTTCGAATAAAAATTAAAATATTTACTAAATATATTAATGTATGTATATGTATAACTACTATTATTATTATTA
The DNA here is from genome assembly GCA_034779995.1 of Parotocinclus haroldoi. NCBI lineage: Eukaryota > Metazoa > Chordata > Actinopteri > Siluriformes > Loricariidae > Parotocinclus > Parotocinclus haroldoi. Next base: position 10,014 of record JAUZST010014280.1, read on the forward strand.
TTATTATTATTATTATTATTATCCACATTTTCCCACAGTGGAACTAATAAAGGTTTATCTTATCTTAATTTTTTTTCAATTATTAAAATGTTTATTAAATATATTTATGTATGTATACATATTTTTACTATTATTATTATTATTATTATTGTTATTGTTATTAATTATTATTGTTATTGTTGCTGTTATTATTATTATTATTATTATTATTATTATTATTAAGTAATACATGAATAAGTTATTTTAAAAAAAATATAAAAATGTTTATTAAATATATTTATATATTTATGTACATTTATTTTATTATTATTATTATTATTATTATTATTATTATTATTATTATTATTATTATTATTATTGAGTAATACATGAATAATGAACTATTGATCAGACTTTCCAATAACCATCTGTAACTCTCTTATGTTTCATATCAGTAAGTTAGTTTCATAACGTGTGATTAAATTCCATATGTTTTAATTACGCTGTCATTTTATAAAAGTCTGAGTTTAGAGAGTTTCAGAGCAGGCTGGCAGCTAATCAAACTTTAATTACTGATCCCACCTGTTTACAGATGAGCTGCCTCCCACAGGGCTCTGTGTGTGTGTGTGTGTGTGTGTGTGTGTGTGTGTGTGTGTGTGTGTGTGTGTGTGTGTGTGTGTGTGTGTG